>CABFOW010007489.1:13682-23711 GCA_902141385.1 Timema californicum | reverse complement strand
GCACTAATCTAGCTACAGCACTTAAATGGTCGTTGGAAACACTAAATTTCCCGACTAATTTAAAAAACTTTGTCTACAAATAGAGATTTGTCTATAACTCAGAAAATTTTTGTTTTGTAAAATATTATTTCAAATAAAAGTTGTCTATTTTTAAAACTCCTATAACTTTGCAATGATTAGTTATTTCGTCTCTCAAAGATATGTTGAGATAGAGTATGATCAGAATTGAAAATGTATTCTTATGTAAAGTAGGCTACCATCAATGTCGTTTTCATGGGAAAAACAGATGTGCAATTTTTGTTAATAATGTTATACAGTGCCTAAATACGAATTTTAACCAAAATCATTAATGCCAATTTTAAAAATATTGATTTTTTTTCTTTTAAATTTTAAGTAGGCCCTAAACTATCTTCATTTTTAGTGCTAAATAAAAAAAATTATATATTTTTTTAAACCTCCGGGGAAACTTGTGAAAACACCGGATCTCAAATTTTAAACTAATTTTTCAAATGGTTTCAGTTCAGATCCCAGTAACAGACAGGCAAACAGACGGTATTGCAAACATTACTTTTTAGGGTTGTCAACATCCACCAAAATCTTGATTTGAAAATCACAATAATTTCTATCTCCAAGGGGTTGCGATAAATAAATGAAAAACCATCAAACTAAAATAAAGTAAAGAACAATTTTTTTTTTAAATTACAAACCCCAGATTTCCAACTGGGAAAATTCAATCTAATAATTGTACTTCTCGCTAGTGTGCCGTTTCATTGAGTTTTCTTAGGTTCTTTGTTTCCAAGACCTATTGATAAAAGTGTACTCCATCTCGTCTTCAAACCTAACTGCTCTCACTCGAGATATTGAACTAATAATTTAAGGTTCAATTCCCAACGTAGCAAAAAAATAAATTATTATCATTAGTGAAATCGGGGCTTCCTCTTTCACATTGATGAATTAACAACTCTGGTGTTGTGTCGATTTTAGAATTAGGTTAGGTCGTGTTGTGAGCTTATTATAATAAGTTCATTTCAAAAAAAGGGTATGTCAAATACCTAAAATTAAGATAAAATATTATTATTATTAGCATTGCATCTTACTACCCGTATAGAGGAAATAGAAACTGGTAACTATTAGAGTAGATTGTTAATATAAAAAAATTCAACCGGACACTGTGCACTGGTGGATAGAAATTACGTCACTGATTTGTCTCTGGTGAGTAGAGCCCAAGACACTGCTATGTTTCCGGTGGTTATAGTCCATGACATTGCCATGTCCTACTTTGGCCACTCTAGTCAATATTTATATGTTTATGAATTGTTATTGTATATCGACTTCATTTGTCTTTGCCATTACAGCTTCAGTTACCATTTTTAAAAATATTATCTTTTTTGCTGAAGGAATTTCCAAGTACTCTGCCAACAGTATAGCTTGATTCTCACAATCTTCCTTCCAAAATTGTTTTTAAGTTTTATACAGCTTTCTCACTTGTTTTCCCACAAGACCCACCTAGTTCTGGATATTTTGCCCTGTATTTATGGGCTATGTACCCGGCAACTCTATCTCAGTCCCTCGAGTGATACATACCGGATTATTGTCTTCTTGTAATAAAGCATCACTTAATTCAATACCATCAACCCGCTCTTCTTTGTTCTGAATTATCTCCGTGTTCACACTCAATTATCTTATCTATTTATCTTTCGGCATTTTAGTTTTCGGCATTTTAGTTGTTGTACATTCCTCAATTTCCTTTCTTTTTATAGATCTTTTGTAAATCTATTAGAAACACATTTTTCGTCATTGTTTTATACTTATTATCCTATCATAATCCAACTACGTGTTGTGAAGCAAAATGATGGCGAAGCGTTCTTATAACATACCATCACCGATAATTCAATTGTGTAGTTGCTTATAAGATAAATAACCATTACTATTATTGCGTTGACATCTTCTCTTTGTGGAAATATGAAGTATTTAATCGAAAGGTCTTTAGTTATNATCTTATCTATTTATCTTTCGGCATTTTAGTTGTTGTACATTCCTCAATTTCCTTTCTTTTTATAGATCTTTTGTAAATCTATTAGAAACACATTTTTCGTCATTGTTTTATACTTATTATCCTATCATAATCCAACTACGTGTTGTGAAGCAAAATGATGGCGAAGCGTTCTTATAACATACCATCACCGATAATTCAATTGTGTAGTTGCTTATAAGATAAATAACCATTACTATTATTGCGTTGACATCTTCTCTTTGTGGAAATATGAAGTATTTAATCGAAAGGTCTTTAGTTATCCTTACATTTCAACATCTTTTTTCTTTTTCAAATATGTTAATGTATTTTCCTTTTTTTTTAAAGATGTCCACAGGCAAAAAATATAAAAAATGACAATCTTATAATATTGTTTCGGATTATAAATTGGTTGAAGCTAGCCTTTAATTGTATTATTTTTCAAATCGCCATTGCCAAAATGGTAGATTAAAAAAAAAAAATTAGATGGAAATTTAAAGACAAAAGCTTGTAAGAGAAAAGTAATTATGGAGAAGGAAAGAAAAGATGAATTCTTATATATCAGGGGGGTCAGCCACCTTTATGGGGCCTCCGATCAACTTATAAGCTCGCCAAAGCTTCTGAGATCACCCATTTCTACACACCATTTTATACTTTTGTGTGAATAATAGTGGTAGCCATACACTACAAAATTTGGCATTATGAATTTGTTTGTTTTTTTGCAGGAATATGTAGAATGGTTTGGCGTGTGAATCGCTTGAAAAGGAACTAAAAAGTGGGTGAAAACTCTGGTAGGTTGCAACGCAGGCGAGGTGACAAGGTGGGGGTAGGCATACATGTGAACCCACCTCTATTCTCTTAACACCACGAGGGGAGGATATAAGGCAAGGCCTACACACGTACCAGAAAACTGTCGGCCTCAAAGTTCACAATTTAAAAACACATAATTATGAATTGTTCAGGGTACATACGTCCCCTTCTTCAGCCGGAGAGAGTAAATCACAGTTTGGACTATGGCTCTCATCTTCAACCCCTGGTCAAATAGCCTGCCTCGCACATAAAGAGCACCAACCCCTTTCTCAACCGCTTAGAAAACATTAAAAATAAAATCCCCAGTGATCCATACTTTACACCAACATACTCCACACCCAAGGACTTACACTAATGTGTAATGGTAGGGCGAGTGTCACGAAACCTTTTCTGGAGAGGCGACCACCTTTCTAGTATAATCCGCTCGCCTCATACTTGAAAAGAACAATTTTTGTTTCCTAGATAGACTACCTTCAAATCCGAGAGACAGCTACGGGTGCATGCATGTGGCCCCCTCCTCCTCTAACCTCTTCATGGTCAAACTAAAAACCAACTTTTTGGTTCACCCTAATTTGCCCGACCAAGGCACAAAGACCAAAGGTTCCTACCCTTGAAACAAACCAACCGAGATGCAGTACCTGTAAAATTCACCAACCTTCCACCTCATTCAACGGCAAACTCACTCTGGAGAGGAGGTAGATTGTCAGACTTGACACTAAGCGTCGCTGGGTCTACGAGCAACGGTGAGGACCATCAGTCAGTCTTTGTTTCATATCCAGTCAACACGTCCTCTCGGAGAATCGAAACGGTCTCGCTAAACGGCGAGTTAAACATGTGTTGTGGATATTGCAGATAAACACTAATACTACCGCCTAGGGTCACTAGTAATTTGGATCTAGTGGAAAAGGTTAGTGAATAAAAGATGTTTAAGAACCAGTGTTTTATAGCAAATTAATTTTATTATTAACCCAACAATTGAATGAAAGCCAAATCAAGTGGGTTTTCTAGACAAAAATAAGTTTTTATTGATTATTTCAAGCTATTAAGTGTATTACTAATGAACACACATTCACAATATAAAGATCACATTTATATTATTTAACAATAGGATTTTTCTTTTTCACAATCCTTATTTTAGTCTCATCTTCACAAAAATACTATATTAAATACTTTCTAGAAACTTTGGTAAACAAACTTAGTTGGTGTTGGTGGCAGCTGTACATATAAATATATAAAACACGTCAATGTTTTAATAATACATTATATAGTTTATTAATGAAAACACGTCTCACTTTTTAAGTGGTTAGTTTAAATATTTTAGGAAGAATCAAAATCAATTGTCCGCCAATTACAATCTTTAACTATATTAGACCCAAACATAACTGTTGATAAATCGGGTCTAGAGATATTTTTTGAAGTTATAATCATATTCAGTTAATTAAATAGCTAATGACTGTAATAGTTTACAACCGGAAAGTAAAGCCCACATTGTTAGCTGAATATCAAAATGGAACATCTTATATTATATTATATTTGGAAGAAGGTACAGGAAAGGTGGATAGAAACATATAAAAGGGAGACAAACACAATATGGCCTTTACAATGAAAAGAATAACACAGTTCACACTTTACACTGCTGCCAATGGACAAAGAGGTAATAGTTGTCTCTTAAAGAAAATTTATCGTCACCGCCCAATCCCCCGACCTAGGTTTCATTCTATCGGAACTCATCAGGGAGGAGTGTGAAACGCGCAACGCAACTTCCTAAAAGAGAAAACCAAAAAAACAAAAGGGGAGAAAAAGGAAAATGGTGAAGAAAGATAAAACACATAGATAGGAACATGAACATGGAACATCTGTTAGTGTACCAACACTTTGTTTACCATGAGAGGTAACAAAGAATCTTACCTTGCTTGGCTCCACTATGATAGTTATAAAATAGGCTCATAGTGTAATCAGTCAAGGTAAGAGTGCTTACCTTTCAATGTAAGCTGAGGATACATTTGTGCTTACAAAACATGAGGTGAAATGTACCCTTATCTAGATCAATGTTTCTCGAACCGTGATATGCGCATCCCTAGGGGTATGGCATGTATTTCAGGGGGTACACTGCTGAGTTTTATTATTATTATTATTATTATTGCGTCTTACTACCCATTCGAGTTGTACACACTTACGCTAATGTGTAATGGTAGGGTGATTGTGAGATGAAATGGTAGGACCTACAGTTTAACGTGGGATCCGAACCACGGTGGAGGCCTGGCGTTCCCCACATTCACAAGATGTCTTGTCAGAGGTGTGTGTTTTATTAATCATTAAATAGTTATTAGTAATAGTGAGCCTGTTAAACAAATCGGCGCATAATTTTATAACATGTGACGGGTCTTTTATAGGCCTTTCTTTCCTTCTGTCGCGGCTTTGTTTAAATGAGCACAAAAATGTAATATAAAATTTTGAACGGCCATTTATGTATCCACAGTACAATACTATTCACGTTTGGAGATACCATTAATGATTCCGTTTACAAGATAGCGGATAACTTTAGCGTTTTTTTTTTATTGTGAAGAGATAAAAGGGGTGCCTTGGTTAGGCAGTAATTCGAAAAAAAGGACACACGACTGAAGAGATTTTGAGAAACACTGATCTAGATTATACAGAAAACATTAATTTCAGTACTAACAATGTCAAAAGTAGTTCATTTTTTAGAGGTTTAGCTCAATTTTATAGTTCAATATATGAATCCAAAACTCAAGATGATAATAAAAAGTTTAACATAAATTTTCAATCATTTTGTGACTGTGTGTTTGTAATTGTCAACACTCCTGTGACGGAATGTCGATACTCGCTAAAACAATCCTACCTGAAGGAACAAAACAAGTTGAATCTTAAAGGAAATGAACCATCCATTAATTATGAGGAGGATAAGAAAACTACAGTGTTATCCATTCTGAAACCACCGCACAATCTAACTATGTCGAGATTATTTAGAAAGTACACAGAAACAATTTTGAGATTTTAACCTTTTAATACACCTTAGCCACAGACGAGTAAGAAACAGACTCTCAACCTTACAGGGGCCAGCTTGAGTTCTTCAACACTGGACTGCGCTAGTGTCACTGCTGGGCGGTGATACGACTAACCGCAGCGATCCTAGTGGTGAAGAACTCAAGCTGCCTAAAGGAGCGCAACCATTTTAACCTGGAGGTTTGAGTGTCTGGGTATATTATTGGTCTGTGACCAAGGGGTAGACAATCAAATTTTACTAGTGGCATATAGTTAAGTTTAATACAATGTTTTCACAAAGTAAACATATGAACAATATTTCCAAATATTAACCCTCGACAGTAAATGTCACAAACAAAAATAAAAATTCACAACCATCTTTAACGAAACCACGTTGTTTAAATGTTTTGAGTGGCAAAATATATTTTGTCCAAACTTAAAACCGAAAATAAACTATTTATAATTTAATAGCCATGTCTTTATTAGATTGAATACTGAAATATATTATACACGTTTAAACTCATTTCAACTATAACTTATCCTTTAAAAGGTAATAAATATGTTTTGGCTTGTAAAATGTCAAGACATGAGGCCATTTTGTTTCTTATTGACACCTCTCATACCAACTGCAACATAGGTAAGTAATTTACCAGATGTCACATCATGGTGCATGTTTCTGTATTCTACTTTTAACATCTCGACTTACCAATTTACACCAGGATTACCTAATATATAAATTCCTCCCAAAATACCTCACGCACAAGTTTAGTTTAGGGGGCATGCAATTATCAATTACTTGAAAAGCATTTTATATCATGCTAAATATCTTTCTTTTCCCTCTCTTCCATCTTTGTCCTTGTTTCTCTCTCTTCGCCTCTTTATTTCACTCTATTTCACTCTCGTAGTAGACGACTCCGCCTACGACGGAGAGAGAGCGTGGTTTGATTCCGGTCGGGTGTACTCGGGGTGGTTTTCCCCTTAATGGTTTCCCACACTCTCTCCACGCAAATGTAGGTAAACTTCCTATAAATTCAACCTTTCTCTCCCCATTCATCAGTTTCAATCTATACCTGTTTATATCTATATCTTAATTCATATTTATTATTGATAAACATTATTTTTCTAGAATGTACATATTTTTCCCAAGGAAAATCAAGAAATAGATTTGAAATGGTTTCTTAGCTATACATAGCATACAATTTATATAGCATAATGCGTATTTACTCCAAAAAGTGTTGCATCAATCATTTTTATTTGTGTGTAAATTTTCAAAACATTCAAGGAGATGGAATAACATTTTTTTTTTTTTACATTGCCATATTGTTTCACTACAAACCATTTTGTTGGGTTTTTTTTTTATTCTCTGAGGCAGGAATTTGTACTCATCGTTTGACTTAAATTTTGGATGTGGAGTCTTGGATAACCTTGACTTAATTAGCTCAAACCCGCCTCGGTGGCTCGTAGTTGGCTAACGCGCTTGTCGTGTTGAGCTCTACTACTGAGGACGGGGAGATCGAGGTTCGAATCTCGGTCGGGTGAACTGGGGGTGGTTTTTACTAAATGGTTTTCCACTTTCTCTCCACGCAAAGGCGGGTTCACTTCCTCTAATTCAACCTTCCCCAAATCCTAATCCATTAGAGTAATTAGTACTTAAAGCGAATAAACCCAAACGGGTAGTAAGACGCGGTGCTAATTATTATTATTATTATTATTATTAATAATAATTAGCTCAAACCAATATTGTCTTTGTTTCATTGTAGAATGCAACAATCTACAAGAGCAAAAATAACAAATTCTCTACTACTGGAGAGCCAGGATTTAGGGATAAATCTTGCCCCACATAAACTTTAAACTTTGAACAATACCCAAAATCAGATTCACATATTTTACTACATTGTATATATGAGTTCTTTTGCTTGGGTCGTATTGAACAAAAAACTAAGGGACGCTTAAATTTCATCAGCCTCTCATCAATAGTAATTTATTAATAAAAAAAACATTTATCTGTGTGAGTGATTTCAGGCCACTCACTAGAAATGTGCACGGTACTGTTTATTAACCTAAACCTCCTCTTAGGCATGTTTAGAGCATTTATTAGTGTTTCAATTATCGCTAATTTACTCGAGTGGAACTGTAATTTTGATTTTGTGATCCGTGACATAATAGACAGTGCAAAATGCATGTGATTTTAATCGGCGGTAGTTTTAAACTACTTGGCGTCACATTTCCCAATGTGAAGATTGCTACTGTTCATTTGTAAATCATAGTAGTCATTACACTTGTTTGATTGTCAGAATCACTGCTGTTAAAGGAGCTATCACTTTCACAAGGCCTGTCGCTGTTATTATGATCATTGACTAGTCAGCTATCACTAGTATCTATATATTAATTTTAATCATCGGAATCGCAAAGTATCCGTGTCATTTCTTCGTCAGTTAACTGTTTACTAGTTGATTCTATTTTGTGTATTTACTGCACTGAAGTAAACATCTGCTAACAATCAAAAATGCTTGGAGTAAAATCGACAAGTTTTAATGAGGCTGCTCCTGCCATCTATGAAGTACAAGCAAAAACACAAAGTGTGAGCCCTGCTCGTGATTGTATCTGTGTGGCGTTGTGTGCTATAGTGAGTAATTATTATTATTATTATTAGCACAGCGACTTGCTACCAGTTCAGGTTATACGCACTTACGCTAATGTGTAATGGTAGGGTGATTGTGATGATGAAATGGAGGACCTACAGTTTAACGTGGAATCCGAACCACGGTGGAGGCCTGGCATTCCCCACATTCACAAGATGTATAATGAGTAATGCTCATCCAATTAAGTCAAAAGGGTTAACAAAAATACAACGAAATTGAAAAAAAGCTTGGTATCTTTTTTAAAACGAGTCATTATTTCACTGGTTCTAAATTCACTGTTTTCAAGCGAAGAATGCAGAAAACACCGCTTCAATAAGTTTTTGGTTCAAGCAAAGCTTTGTAACTAATTTTACAACCAACAAAGTAATTTGTATAGAAATATTAATGATAGAATTGAACTCTTTGGCTCAAATTCATTCATTTAAAGATAAATGAAAAAATGAAACTCTTTGGCTCAAATTCATTCAGTTAAACATAAACGATAAAATGAAACTCTTTGGCTCAAATTCATTCAGTTAAACATAAACGAAAAAATGAAACTCTTTGATTCAAATTCATTCAGTTAAACATAAACGATAAAATGAAACACTTTGGCTCAAATTCATTCAGTTAAACATAAATGATAAAATGAAACTCTTTGGCTCAAATTCATTCAGTTAAACATAAATGATAAAATGAACCTCTTTGGCTCAAATTCATTCAGTTAAACATAAACGATAAAATTAAACACTTTGGCTCAAATTCATTCAGTTAAACATAAATTAAAAAATGAAACTCTTTGGCTCAAATTCATTCAGTTAAACATAAACGATAAAATGAAACACTTTGGCTCAAATTCATTCAGTTAAACATAAACGATAAAATGAAATGCTTTGGCTCAAATTCATTCAGTTAAACATAAATGATAAAATGAACCTCTTTGGCTCAAATTCATTCAGTTAAACATAAACAATAAAATGAAACTTTTTGGTCCAATTTCATTCAGTTAAACATAAATGCTAAAATGTTACTTTTTGACCCTAATTCATTCAGTTAAAGATGAATGTAATAACAGTTTTTTTTTTCTCTGTGCATCTGGACCTGAAAGGAACCACTCCCATAATGACGCAACAACGGCAAAACAAGTGGCTATGTAGGCTGCAGTCATGGAGTGAAAAGCTTTGAGCCTTCAACAAGGACCTAAGAACTAACTACGAGTGCTACCCATTCAATGCCAGATAAAATAATTAATGTTTAATATTTAATGCCATAAAGCAGTAGTTTAATGATTTATATTTTTTGTTTATCTAGTTTACATATTATCGGTTTTGTTTCAGGTTTTATAGTTTAGTTAGCATTGTAATAACAATAACAATAATAATATTTAGCACCGCGTCTTACTACCCGTTCGGGGGGTTATACGCTTTAAGTACTAATTACTCTAATGGATTAGGACTTGGGAAGGTTAAATTAGAGGAAGTGAACCCGCATTTGCGCGGAGGGAGAGTGGAAAACCATTTAGGAAAAACCACCCCCAGTTCACCCGACCGAGATTCGAACCTCGATCTCCCCGTCCTCAGCAGT
>CABFOW010007489.1:2853-12989 GCA_902141385.1 Timema californicum | reverse complement strand
AACGATTTATATTTTTAATCTAAAATAATTCTAAAGCGTAATTTTTTTTTTTAAATATCCCGTTTCCCTCTCGACCTCAATATTTTGTCTCATTTCCTATTATGTTCTTGTCCCGCAGTAAAAATGTCATTTGCGTCCATTTCAAATATTAGATCTTTTATTTACTTACTTAAGACATGGTTTATCTATTTCATAGTTTAACCCAAACTATACACGTATTAGAAATTTATCATTATTTTTTTTTTTACATCCATTACTGTTTCCAGCCCGGAGCCTGGCTCAGTTTTTTATTCAAGCCATATATTTTTCCACTACCAGCTTGCTATGCCTTATAATCTAACTTAAGACTAGGACAGGTACAACATCCATTCCCCGGCCGTTAATTTATCAATGTGAAAGGGAGGGTAAACCCATATATTTCACCAACGATATATTTTTTCGGCCATGCCGAGAATCGAACCGGAGACCCTTAGCTCGGTGGACAGACACGCTACCGGCCGAGCTAAGATGTCGGATTGATTTATCGATTACAAAAGAAAAATATGTTTAGATTAAAAATTGAAAGGAGGAGAGTGTGTCAAGGCCTAGACACTTACCAAAAAATTGTAGGCCTCAAAGTACACCGTTAAAACCCAGAGTGGACTATGTCAGCATGGCTATACGTTGATCATGTTCACTTAGATTCTGTTGTTGCCTGTTTCTTGATACAAAAAAAAAAGTCAGAGCCAACTGAAGAATCCAAACCTAAACTTTTGTTGTGAATCAAGAAACAGGAAACAACAGAATCTATATGACCATGACCTACATCTAGCCTTAGTCCATCCTGTGTTTTACCCTCTTCTGCCAAAGAAGGGGACTGATGTACCCTGAAAAATACATTAGTATGTGTTTTGTTTGTTAATTTTTGAGGCCTATAATTTTTTTGATAAGAGTGTAGGCCTTGTCCTTCTATCCTCCTTACAATGTTTAATTTAATATAGCTTTTGGCGCCATTTTTTCTTTTGTTTACAAGGAAAATGATTTGTAATAATGATTTATGTTGGTAGCATGTGAACTGTTTATAATTTGGTTTTATTGTAATTGCTAGCTAAATTATTTTGTATTAAAGTGACCTTTACCTCATTAACATAGCTTGAGTAACTTCGGTACGAGTAGATATATTCCATCCTTAATGAGAAACCAATACAACCGTGTACCGGTGGTACTATCTGACAGGCTCATACTTGCAGATTACCGAGAACATGTCCCCACCCAGCCGGTTGGCCAACCATCGGTTCTTGATGACTGCCATCTTGAGGCATTCACAGGTGAAGACAGCATGGAGGTTGGTGTGGACGGCGCGGCCCATCCCCTCAATCACCACCAGGTCCACCTTCTCCTGCAAGGCGGCCGCCAACGACTGGTCCAACCGGCTGCAAACCATCAGCAGGATAATCTTTTCACAAACTTGTGTCCTTATCTTATTGAAATGTTAATTAATATATCCAAATCCTGTACAATTATATATAATTGTCGATTGGCTGCAAAAATGCCAACTACCGAGTCGCTAACGGCTGTGTTGTCTGATGGCTGTGATCTTAGATAATCACATGTTTATAAGCTGACGACTTCCGCACGTCCATCTTAGACTCTGCCTTAAACTATGAGTGAAGAATGACCATGGGCACGGGACGAATCCTGGATAGCTCAGTGGTAAGAGCATTGGCGTACTAAGCCGAAGGCACCAGGTTCGATTCCCGTGTCCAGGTGTCATTTTTCAATTTTAAGAATATGTTATTGAAATGTGTTAAGGATAAGGAAGGTTTAATTAGGAGGACGTATACCCACATTTGTGTGGAGGGCGAGTGGAGAACCACCCTCTGTATGCCAGACAAGTACCGTATTGGCCCGAATAAAATACAATGTTTTCCCCCTAAAAATGTCCTTCCAAAAACTATACTCGTCTTATATGTGTAGCTTAACATTTTTCACCGAAAAAAAATGGCAAATTCTTACATAAATCTTTGTTGTAGTGTGCTGGAAATGTAATGGCCAGCAATGGGTTTCTATTGGTAAATTCAAAACAAAGCAAGAGAGAAAGAGTATGTCACCGTATTGAAAGGCGGGTGGGAAGCTCAAGGTCAAAAGAGGAAAGCACCCCTAACACCGGTGAGTGTCACCGTGTGCCTCTAATATTTCAACCCTTCAGCGTCAGTGACACCAACATACTATGCATCCCAAACCATGCTTCCGTGCAGCCTCCAGACCTTATGATACACCAACATACAATGCATCCCAAAACATGCTTCCGTGCAGCCTCCAGACCTTATGATACACCAACATACAATGCATCCCAAAACATGCTTCCGTGCAGCCTCCAGACCTTATGATACACCAACATACAATGCATCCCAAAACATGCTTCCGTGCAGCCTCCAGACCTTATGATACACCAACATACTATGCATCCCAAAACATGCTTCCGTGCAGCCTCCAGACCTTATGATACACCAACATACTATGCATCCCAAAACATGCTTCCGTGCAGCCTCCAGACCTTATGATACACCAACATACTATGCATCCCAAAACATGCTTCCGTGCAGCCTCCAGACCTTATGATACACCAACATACTATGCATCCCAAAACATGCTTCCGTGCAGCCTCCAGACCTTATGATACACCAACATACTATGCATCCCAAAACATGCTTCCGTGCAGCCTCCAGACCTTATGATACACCAACATACTATGCATCCCAAAACATGCTTCCGTGCAGCCTCCAGACCTTATGATACACCAACATACTATGCATCCCAAAACATGCTTCCGTGCAGCCTCCAGACCTTATGATACACCAACATACTATGCATCCCAAAACATGCTTCCGTGCAGCCTCCAGACCTTATGATACACCAACATACTATGCATCCCAAAACATGCTTCCGTGCAGCCTCCAGACCTTATGATACACCAACATACTATGCATCCCAAAACATGCTTCCGTGCAGCCTCCAGACCTTATGATACACCAACATACTATGCATCCCAAAACATGCTTCCGTGCAGCCTCCAGACCTTATGATACACCAACATACTATGCATCCCAAAACATTTTTCCGTGCACCCCCAGACCTTATGAGACACCAACATACAATGCATCCCAAAACATGCTTTCGTGCAGCCTCCAGACCTTATGATACACCAACATACTATGCATCCCAAAACATGCTTCCGTGCAGCCTCCAGACCTTATGATACACCAACATACTATGCATCCCAAAACATGTTTATGTGCACCCCCAGACCTTATGAGACACCAACATACAATGTATCCCAAACTATTTTTTTAAATCACAGTTGTATGTACACCATTTAGGAGGGTTAACTTTGTCTCATGGTCAATTTTTTAAAGAATGCTTGAGAGAGCCAGTAAAAATTGCTGGGAGAAAATAGAAGACGATTTACACTTCCAATTTTTTTTTGTAACAAAAGGAAACAAAGTTGTTGCCATTTTGAATTAAAATGGCGGCAATAATGTTTTATTTTTTTCAATTCGGCTCTCCTCGATATTTTAAAATAAAAAAAGTGGCCCTTAATAGCACTGTACCACCGAAGCAGGTCTGTAAAATGATAATTTTATGATTTAAGATCCTCATGAACACTTTCTCTATTAAGTTCCAGACTAATATGAGATTGAGTGGAAAATGTTTTTAATAGCCGTATGTAGACTTGCTTTAGAAAAGTATTGAATTATTTAGGAACAGTTCCATGTTAAATTGTTCCCTTAAAAAAAATAGACAAATTAAAAGATATAAAGATATATATTGGTCTTTGATAGAATTTTTTTAAATATATTTTGGTAAAGCCCATAAAGATATTTTTTAAGGTTTAAGAATAAAAATAAAAGAAACCTCAATTTTTCACTTATAAAAGATTGGAGAGGGTGGGAATGACTATCCTAGCAACTAGTTAAAACGAAAATAAATATAAATGTAGATGAATTGAATATGTTCATAACAAGATATCAATTTTTTGTGTGTATAAATCCCAATAAACACGATGTTTTCCAGCTTGTTGAGACTGACCTGAGGTCAAGACAGGGCCCTCCTTGCCCGGTCTCCATGGCGACCAGACGACCCTCCTCCAACCCCCGACGTATCACCCCGCAGATCCCTGCCACTTGTTTCAGCACCCCCACAAGTTCGACGTGTGTCACATCGTTGAGAGCAGGGGCAGAGTTGGCGCACAGAATTACCTTTAGACAACAACACGTGTAGCAAATACCTTATGAAACTAATACTTGGACAGTCCTGTAGCAGTAATACAGGCACACGTGTGAAGAACTAGAGTGTTGCTACCTAGCGGCGCGGTGTTGCATACTAACCGCGAAACTCAAATCCCGCAAATGAAAAGTTAATTATAACCAAACATATTTGCAAAGGGCTAGTTTGATACATAAATATCAGTTATTATATTATTATTATTATTATTATTATTATTAGCATCGCGTGTTACTACCCATTCAGGTTATACGCACTTATGCTAATGTATAATGGTAGGGTGATTGTGAGATGAAATGGAGGACCTACAGTTTAACGTTGGATCCGAACCACGGTGGAGGCCTGGCATTCCCCACATTCACAAGATGTCTTGTCAGAGGTGAAGAAGGGGTTTGGTAATCAGATAAATCTGTGCCGGGACCGAGGATTGAACCCCGGCCGCCAGCAGAGAAGTCCGACACCTTACCCCTAGACCGCCAGGTCACCTACTATTCTTTATTAATATCTGATGTAGACAAATTGTAAAGTTAACTATTGTCATTATTTTATTATCATGTTTCTAATTTAAACTTGCCTCTTATTACAATTTTAACCAAACTACAATTCAGATTTATATTCAATTCAGTTTATTGTGGATTACTGTTAGGTGTACCTCTGTCCCTCTTTGAAGGAGCTCCCTAGCGAAGGGGAGAATACCCAAGACCAGGTCGATGCCGCTGTTGTCGACAAAGATCGCTGCACACTTGTGTGGTGGACCCTTCAGTCTCTCCATCCATTGAGACAGATAATCCACCAACCACGGACGGGCTACAAGACAAAATGAATTGTTCAAAATAAAAATGTTTTGAATCAAATCTGAACTGAATATATTTTATAATGGAATGTTGTTGAATCCAAATCAAATAATTAGTGTGGTATGCTATGTTTTTTTTCGTGCAGATTGATGTTAAAAAGCCAACTTTTTGCCTGATTATGAATTTACATACCTTAAGCCAACAGAATAAATAGGTCGGCAATTATATAATAATACAAGATGGTGTCAAGGAGTTTAATTAAAGTCATTTTTTTAAATCTTAAAAACATTTTTTAACTACATTTATGATAGCGTCAGAATCTTGCATTGTACAGTAGCCCCATGGCTTCTTTGGTGCTGAATGACAGCTCATGGCTGACAGCTAAAAGCTTTGAAAAGTTTCCAGACCAAATTATGTATCCCTACGCCGTACCATATGATCTGCAAAAACATGTTGTTTAGCAGCTGTCACTTCTGACGGTCAAAATTTAGGTATATACCTAAATGTTGACTGTCAGTCAGCACCAAAGAAGCCACGAGACTACTGTACTATACCTGTTTTCATACTGGAATCTAATACATTGGCATTTTCGTTTAACTCACGTGAGAAATGTTCTTTCTTTGGTGACGGTCATTCACAAGAGAGTACAGTAAATCCTCTTATAGTGTTGTGTTATGTTCCTGAGAAACGCAACTTTATAGAAGTTATGTTTTCCCATAGGAATCAATGTTAAATGTAAGAGTTAGGTTGCAAGGCCCTGCTAAATACTTACAGATACATGTAGTATCATATTTAGGAAACAGCTCAGGACAGGAATACATTTAATTTCGGGATATAGATGGGGACTGGCTCACCACTCATAATCTTATCCCCCTCATGTGTCACCATGGTGACCACTGGTTGAAAGAATGCGCGGATAGTTGGTTACTTAGCGGCATGTTTATTTTCCTGGTAGCATGTAAGGCCCTCCATGACAGTCCTGTACACTCTCGCGCTGCGTTCTACATCAGGGTCTTCATCGGCCAACATTTGAAGTCCTTCTTGAATGCGCTGAAATGAAGTAGCCATGACCTTCGTAGTAAATGTGCGTGAAGATTTGTCCTCTTCACGGTCAGATTCAGGGCCAGCTCTTGTAGCTCCTCGTTACCGAGTTCCTCAATCTCAGCGTCCACCACCTCTTCTATGTCCTCCATTTTCAGATTCTGGAAGCCTGCTTCACGAGCAATGTTGAGGAGGTTTGTGTTTGCACTTGGCAGAATCTCTTCAAATCCTTTAAAATCTGTGACGCATTCAGGCCATAGATTTCGCCACACCGCGTCGAGGCACGTATGGGAAACCTCTTGCCAAGCCATGGATATGTTGTTGCTCCTTGTCCATTGGCAGCAGTGTAAAGTGTGAACTGTGTTCTTCTTTTCAATGTAAAGGCCATATTGTGTTTGTCCCCCTTTTATATGTTTCTATCCACCTTTACTAAACCTTCTTCCAAATATAATACAATTACCTCATAAAGTGAAAAGAGGTTTTCCTTATAGAGATTTAGTGTATTTTCAGAATTATTTGGATCATCCATTTTTGTTTGGTTCACTAAATGTGCTGTGCCGTGCAGTGTGTTCTTACCTCCACAAAATCAATGTGTTCTAATGCAAAGCATTCAAATTATATGCTGACTAACCATGAGGATAGGCATAGACCTCCAACAGAATTGATCTCATTTTTAACAGCCTCTTCAATACTGGCTTCTGTAGCGAGAATTTTTGAGCGTGCAATTGTCATTCCCAGATCAGAAAGTTTTGAGATCTTGCACGTTAGCGCAGGTTCAAGGCCAACCCAACTGATAAAGGAGTTTCACAACCATTTCGGAAATTACTTTCCTCTCGCTTTGGTTCGTAAGACACTTGTCTTGCCGGTTTTATAGGCCTGAACAAAGTGTTGAGCTGAGAGGTTGGAATTGCAATTTATACATAATGTTCTTCTATCACTTCGAATTACCCTAGTTCCTTGGATTGCATAAAGCAAAGGAGGTGAAGAGTAGTCAGTAAATGATCCAGTGGATCACCACTCTTCTGACTGATGAATATCTCTTCTAAAAATTTTACTGTCTTCGTTAGAATTTCAAAGTAAATTTTAACATCACTTGATTTTATAACTTTTGATATCACTTCTTCTTTGAATGTTGTATAAAGTATTTGGCTCAATTTTAGTTTTATCCAAAGGCTTGTTAAAAATTAACGTCCTCAATATTTTACTAATTAAATTTCTCGGGTACAGCTTAAATTTAGGATTTTCCGGTATGAAGCAGTCATTTTGTAGCAAAAGGTGTTTTGTAAATCATTCATGTCCACCATAATATGATTTTCGAGTGATTGATACAATATATTTACAAGTTCAAGTTCTGATTTGATTCGACTATAGTTGACACTTTCTTCTCCGTCCTGTTTTGTTTTATCAGTCTCTCTTTTACATTTCATTAAGCATGTGTGACGGTATCTCATGTCAAAAGTTCTGGCAGCTAAACGTTCATTGATACTAACAACGGCACCGAGTCTTACAAGAAGCACATCATTCTTAGTCTTCTTTCCGATTGATATTAGTTGTAAGCCCGAATTCGAAGAGCAAGCCTCATGTACAGTAGCCCCATGGCTTCTTTGGTGCTGACTGACAGCTCACAGCTGACTTCTGACAATCAACATTTAGGTATACATCTAAGTTTTTATTGTCAGAAGTGACAGCTGCTAAAAACACGTTTTTGCAGATCATATGGTTCGGCGTAGGGATACATAATTTGGTCTGGTAACTTTTCAAAGCCGCCAGCTCTCAGCTGTGAGCTGTAAGTCAGCACCAAAGAAGTCGTGGGGCTACTGTAAGTTTTCTTCACAATCTTTTTGACACAGGACAAGTTAATTTTTTTTCAAAATTTGGTTCTCTTAGTGTGCGCTGTGAGCCTGAAGTATAAGATTAAGGTACAGATGGGGGACCCTTTTGATCTCGTACATACATCAGTCACATTTTCAAAAAACACTTCCTTTTAAAAGCGCGCTTTCAATGTTTGTAATATAAGTAGCATTATTGTATCATTTTTTTAAAATGGTAGGACACACTTTTATTTATAAGTTTATCAGCAAAGAGACCGCAGACTCAATTTCGAAATTCAAACATGTCAATGACACCGTAAGTTTGTAAAGTTTTTGTCGACGCGAATGACCTTTCTACAGGCTCAGGTTTTGGCTTAGAAACGTAGCTTTTATATTCAACTATTTTCAAGACCTTTGCCGATTGTGGTGCATCCATCCTTTACGGCGAACTAGAAACTCTGAACAATACTGTGATATTGCATTTTTTTTAAAATCTAATAAGGTAAAAACAATTAAAGTATAGGGAAAAGGAAAACAAATAAAGACAAACAAAACATAATATGAAGTTGAAAGGTAAATTTAAATGTCGTAGAGTATCCAAATGACGAATTTTGGCTGCCTTTTTCTAGTGTAGACTAGCAGACATATTGGATTATTGTAAAAATGCCAACATATACTCCATTCACGGTAGGAATTACTCTCTTAAATGTCTTTTTTCCTACCAATATCCTACTATATAGTAGATTTATGGTAGGGAAAAAGGCCTTTCAAAAGTTAATTCCTACAGTGAATGGAATATATATATATTTTTTAATAATAGATCAGGTAAATTCAAAATTTGGTTAAGCGTCCATTTTAACATCAAATTTGCATGAAAAATACTAAATCAACATAAGAGATCACACATTAAATAGGCTGCAATATGTTATGGAAGCGAGTACAATAAAAAAATAAATGAAGTGATTAAACCTGTGTTGAGGCAAGGAGTATATTAATATAAAAAAATCCATATTTTCATTGGTTAAACTAAATAATGGAGTTTTACTAGTTTTATTATTTTAAGAATAAACTATTCAAAGATTATAAAGTTTTAACTTTAAATTTCAGATTAAATTCCACATAATCCGAATCTGAGACCTATTTGGATTTGAAATTTTGTCTCTGAATTGAATTTTTCAAATATTAAGACTCGGAATTTCAAACACATACTTGAATCCTAACTATATCCAGATTTAAATTTAAAATTTTCACGCATTTTTCTCAGGCTGACTCATTTAAGAAATTCTATCGTATTATAGGACAACTTGGAGTCGCGCCCCCAAGACACCTGAACCCTCCCTACCTTGAATCTTGGCACGGGCCTCGTAAAACCCAAAGTCTGTGTTCTCCATAAGTTGGGCGACCTCCTGCGCCCCCCAGTCGAACATGTTGCCCGCAAGCACCGATGTGACCAGCGCCTCTTGCCTGGGGCTCCACTCCAGGCCGTCCAGCCATTGCAGTCGTTTACTCAACAGCCGCAGCGCCTTCTCGTTTTCCTGCTGCTTTTGCTGAGGGAACAAGTGTTGTGTGGATTCTAGTATATAGCAGGGTACTTTCTAAACACACGACTCGCAGAATAACGTGACTCTGGACAGCAACATTTAACACCAAATCTGGGTGAATTAAAGAGCTTCTATCTCGAATAAAGTTTGAATTTTCGCTTACTAACTCTAATAAAACCCTGCGTTAACCATCGACCGGGAAAAGTGTAACTAGTCATGGAACTTGAAAGCTGAGAATTAACTCACTCAAATAAGGGACTATTACGCATCAACAACATTAAATCAAAATAAGAGAAATGTCAATATTCTATTCATTTAGCTCATCTATAATATTGTATAACATATGGCAATCAAGGTCAAGTAAACTAATAACTAACTTTGAAAATATGTCGTGTTGCTTTGATTATTTTCTTCATTTTAACCAAGGTCATATATTGCGCACGCGAGAAAATCGCTTAGGTTTAGCCGGAACAGAACTTCTCGATCAAATTTATAAGATTGTGAAATTACATTACAGAACTATGCCCTAAAGTTTAAATCTATTTGAATGATTATATATATGGTTTAAATTAGGAGGGATAGCCAGCACACTTACCTTGGTGATACTGGAGTAGAAATTGTTTAGATATAACACTAAAAAACACATAAACACATTTTTAAGGACAAGCTTTCACTGTCACAGACAG
>CABFOW010007488.1:0-23717 GCA_902141385.1 Timema californicum | reverse complement strand
TTTGCTTTTCAATTGTTTTAAAATAAAGTGAACATGGAGCTAGACATAATAATGCTAGCTTGACATAGTGATAACTAGGATAAATTTAATAAAGCTTTTTGACAACTTACCTTCAAATATTCCTTCAAGGCATCGTAAATAGCATCCAGCACTTCACATATACATTTTGAAATTGTACTTTTTGGGATGCGGTAGGTATACTGCAAAGATGAAAACGAATCCCCAGAAGCCAGAGATCTTAGTGTTTCTTGCAGTTTTAAACAAGCTGGTACAGCATCCCTCATGTGAGTATTTGTTTTTTGAATTTGATTGGAAATGCAGGTCAACAAAAACATAAACTTATCTTGTGTCATTCTCAAATGATTAAAATATGCTTCTGGGTCTTCACTAGCTAGCTCTTGAATTAAAGTATTCGAAGCACCCAAATCATCTCTACGTGAAATTCATTTACGAACCCACCATTTATGCTTTCGTTTATTTCATTTTTATATTTTCTGGAGTTCTAAAGAAACGATTTGCACTACTACATCAATACTTGGATTAACTACGGCAGTTGACGCCATGTTGAATACTGCGCCAGTAGAAAACTGATTGATGAATGTGGAAACACAAGCTGCCGCCATTAATATTGGCGCCATTAAACTGGCATACTCCTGGTGCCAATAATCATTGCATGTGGAAACCCCGCTTTAAGTTGTGGTAAACCAACCCTCTGATATTTCTCTATGTAAGGCGTGTTAGAGGTGATCAGTCTATGAAGCATGATTCGCTAAACGAACTAATACAGTTATCGCTGCATATCATTTTTTAAAAGAAATTGATACCTAATAATAATAATAATAGTAATTTATTATTGTTCTAGACAAACAATACACCGTGTGTTGATGTGTATTGGCATAATCTTTAAATAAAAAAGTGAAGGTCATTGCTTCAAACAGAAAGCTTAGCATTGCCCATTGATGTTCCACTCATGTTAAAACTTTGATTTATTTTATTAATTTCAATATAGTAAATCAACTAAAAAAAAGTAATTGTTTATTATAAGAGTGGTTGTATTGTAAAATGTATAAATCTATATCTATATAGCACCAAATCTTACATTACACGCGGTTAAACATGTTCACGTCTGCCTTCAATTTTTAAAGGTTATATAAGGAGATTTTTCATCTAAAATTGTGCACAACAAGATTAAAAACATTATTTTCAATACTAGCTTTTATTTTCGATACATAGTAAATAGTATACAATGCGTAAAGTTAATTTAACGTTATGCATGAAGTGTAGTAAAAATAAACATTAGATTTGAGACGTATCACCCAATGAGAATGCGAGGAGAAAATATAACCAATTAAAAGAAGTATACAATCAGACAAAAATAATCAGCTTTTGTAATCATCTTAATGTTTGAAATGCCTTGTGGGAGCTATACTTGTTTGTTATTTATGAATTTATTTTGTTTTATTATCGTTGATTATGATTGCCTATATAAGTGAAAATATAGGAGAAATTTTACAGTTTTTATTCTTTTACTGAAAAGTAAGGTAATTCAAGTTTCCAAAGTTACAGTTTAATTAGCGTTGTTTTTAGAATGAACACTTTATTGAAGTAGTTTTAGAGTATCTAGTTGTGAGAAAAGTTTAGGCAATTTTCTATTAATAAAAGACAACCGATTCAAGTAAGACATTATACACTACGTTTAATTATAAACTGATTTATTTTTCTTATGAATGGTGCACTGTACTCTATACACTATTAACTATTAGTTATGCATTAATATAAACCAGGGTGCCGTCGACCCTTGACGTTCACTTGATAGTTGCATTAACAATCACGTGATCAAGTGCAGGTCCATCCGAACAATCACGAATTGTGGTAATGCGCCCCTCACACGCCCTTGAGTCCAAGGGCGACAGCAATTTACCCTTGACACGCCGTTGATGTGGTGTTTGAGCGGCAATTGTTAAATTTTTCGTTTGCTAGGGATAAAGCTCGTAGAGAAATGTGATCTTTGATTATGTACGTTAAATATGCCGGTTGTTTTGTATTGTTGTAGTGTTGTATTGTGTTGTGTTGGATAGTTAGGATAATTTATCATGTGCAGTGAACATAAGTCACCACAAAACTATAAGTGGCCTACGCTAATTCAGGCTCATAGATGGCGTTTAAAATAGTTTCTAAGATCATTGGTAGGAAACAGCACTGCGGACTCAAGGGTATAAAAATAATATTTTGCCGTCCATATAGTCTGTTGCAGTCTTTGATCTAAAGTGAGTGTAAAGTGTATAGTTATCAAGCCTGCATCAAGTCAAATGTACTATTTGGATACAGCCTAGGCTAAGTGACCCTCTTTAAATAAACCTGGCCCCTTCCTAAGGTAGTGATGGAAATTATCAGTGTTGCAATGTTAAATATTGTGTTTTTTGTTTTTGATGTAATTGTTGTGTGTATAATGTGTCCACATTGAACCAATGTTTTTTCTCTCACCGAACACTACCATTGTTGTTAGTTATTTGCACCGATTATAATTGCTTTATAATTTCCTCCAAATAAATGTCTACGTCTGAACAAGTGTCGCCTTTCACTGAAGCAAGTCCTGTCTACTCACCATAGGTTATGGGCCCAGGAACACTGAAGAATACTAGACACTGTTTTATTAGCACGTAGCATTGAAAAGATTTTTTTGAGGTTAAGGAAAAGAAAACGTGGAAACTGTTAGACTTTGTGTTATTTTGAGTATTGGGTGTCTTTATTGGTGAAGAAAAATACAGAGACAGCAATTTTGTTGAAGATGGACGGCCAAAACTTACGTACAGCTTGAGATTAAACGGTGGTGAAAATGGGGTAGTATGGCGCTTCCAAACGGAAGTAATTCTTTGAGGCAAGGGATTATATGACATAGTTGTGGGAGAGAAAGTCAAGCCAGAAGATGTGAAAATCCAACCAAATTGGATAAGCAACGATGCGAGGGCTCAGGAGATTATTGTGATGAGGATGGAACCAGGGCTGCTGACACACTTATTATCTTGTAGCACTGCTAAGGATATGTGGAGTAAGATAATGTCGGTTTATGACAAAGAATCAGTGGTCAGCGTGCACCTATTGCAGCAAAAATTCTTCATGTTGCAATTTGAGGACAGTTCCATGTCAGTCTTCTTGTTAAAATTAGAAGAAATAAGAAACAAGTTAAAACAGGCAGGTGAACCTGTTTCTGAGAAAATGGTTATTACCAAAATACTTATGAGTTTACCAGAGAAGTACAGGGTTTTCCGATCAGCATGGAAGTCTGTGCCATCAGAGAAACAAATTATGTAGGAATTGACTTCTCGTTTATTACTGGAGGAAGAGATAATTGGTTCGTGTGATGAAGTAGTAGCATTGGCCAGTGTAGACAATCATTCAAGAAAATGTTATACCTGTGGGAAAGTAGGCCATTTTTCAAGAAATTGCTACAAAATTAAAGGGAAGGAATTGAGAAGCTGTTATTATTGCAAGAAGAAAGGTCACTTAATGGAAAATTGTAGACTCTTGAAATCTAAAGGAAAGGGCAGTAAAGGAAGTAAACCAGAAACAAATACATTCATGACTTTAAATAATGAAGAAAATATTTATGAAAACTGTTGGTACATGGACACAGGTGTCAGTGATCATATGTGTGGAGATAAGCTGTTATTTATTTAAGTGTGATGGGAGTTGGTACTGTTATGCCGAGTGCTTGGAATGGGG
The DNA here is from genome assembly GCA_902141385.1 of Timema californicum. Taxonomy (NCBI): domain Eukaryota; kingdom Metazoa; phylum Arthropoda; class Insecta; order Phasmatodea; family Timematidae; genus Timema; species Timema californicum. The sequence goes on along the minus strand of CABFOW010007488.1, from coordinate 19,994 downwards.
AGAAGAACTTGAAAACATCCTTATCAAATGTGTTATATGTTCCTGATTTGAAGTTTAATTTGTTCTCAGTAGGCTATGTGTTGGACAAGGGTTTCTGTCTAATATAAAATAGTGAACTTTGTAAATTAGTGGAAAATGGTGGTGTCACTCGAGCATTAGCAAGACGTGGTAAAAACAAATTCCTTAAAATGGTGTTTACAGACAGTCTAGGAACATGTGATAAAGAAGTTACGTTATTGAGTGAACAAAATGCTCAAAATGATATTTTACGTGTACCGGAACGCACTCGCAAGTTTGACAGTTTTGACAATTCGAGTTGTTTGACGCAAAAGGTGGGAAAATTATCAGATTGGCATAGGAAAACTTGCACATCAGAACTTTAATACAATAAAAGAAGTGTTAAAACGAAATCATATTGACTTTATTAACGATATTGATGGCTATGTGTGTGAGGGCCGTCTTGAGGGAAAACAACATCGTATTTCATTCCCGATAAGCAGTTCGCGAGTGACTGAGAGATTGCAATTAGTGCATGCTGACGTCTGTGGACCGATGGAGCAGACATCCATAGGTGGATCCAAGTTTTTTCTGTTATTGAAGGATGACTTTTCGGCGTTACGTACAGTGTTTTTCTTGAAACATAAGTCTGAAGTAAAAACATGTATTGAAAAGTATATTTTAAAATCAGAAAGAGAAACAGGTTGTAAATTGAAGAAGATCCTAAGTACTGATAACGGCTTAGTATTTGTAAATGAAGATTTAAAACACCTGTTGGAGTCCCATGGCATAGTTCATCAGAGAAGTGTAGTGTACACACCAGAACAAAACGGCAGAGCCGAACGAGAAATGCACACATTAGTGGAGGCTGCTCGTGCCATGCTGCAATACGCTGATATGCACAAAAAGTTTTGAGCTGAAGCCATCAACACGGCTTCATATACTATTAACCGAACAGGGCCTAGTCCTATACAAGGATAAACGCCATGTGAAGCTTTCTATAGTCATAAAACAGCCATAGAGTATTTTAGAATATTTGGTTCAAGAGTGTTTGTGCATATATCTAAGCAGAAGAGGCTTAAGTTTGATCCCAAGAATAGGATCGGTTTATTTGTGGGATATAGTGATAAAACTAAAGAATTAAGATGTTACCTACCTGACAGAAATAATGCGGAGATCCATAGAGATGTAATCTTCTTACCGCAGTGAGATAAAAAAAGGATTATTATGTAAGAAACAGAGACAGGAATGCCTATATGAAGTTAGTGAGGAACAAGGAAAGGAGTACCTGCCTGAAGTATGTGAGGTGCAAGTAATGGAGAGACAGGATTTGGGAATTGAGGAGGTGCATAAGGAATAAGTGATCAGTAAGAGTATAGAAGAAGGTAAGGAAGAATAATATATTTTAAGAGAAAGGAGACAGTTGAAGTTACCATTCAGATTTGATGATTTCCATGTGGTTTTGATGACAGTTGGTGATTAAGATCCTGTAACATATGAAGAGGCTGTATCAAGTGGTGACGGTAATAATTGTAAACAAGAATTGAACACGGAAATGAGAGCACTTGAAGAAAATTATACATGGATAAGCGTAGAGAAGCCAAAGAATTGTTATATTATTGATTGTAAATGAGTTTTTAATCGTAAGAAAGATGAAAAGGGTAATATTGTCCCGCATAAGGCTAGATTAGTAGCTAGAGGTTTTAAATAAGATTTGTCTTTGTCACAAATTTCTAGTACTATAGCGAGGTTAACTTCAGTAAGAATGTTTCTATCGTTCTGTAATGAATATTATTTACGAGTATATCAATGATATGTTTGCAGTGCATTTTTGTATGGATACCTTGATGGTGATGTCTTTGTATCTTTGCCAGAAGGGTGTTATAAAAATGATAATGGTAATAATGTGTACAAGTTACAAAAATCATTATATGGTTTAAAAGATTCACCTAAAAATTGGAATAAAAAGTGTCATGATGTAATATATAAGTTAGGCTTTGTGAGATGTGAATATGAATACTGTATGTATATAAAAATTATAGAGGAGTATAAAGTATATTTACTCCTATACATTGATGATTTGTTGTTAACTTCTAATGAAATTGAAGAGAAAAATAATGCAAAGCAAATGTTAAATGAACACTTTAAGTAGAAGGATTTGGGTAAAATTAAACATTATTTGGGAATGCAGGTAACTCAAAGCTTAAGGGAGGGGACTATTGGGATGAATCAGAGTACTTACCTTAAAAAATTGTTGACTTCTTGTAATATGTTGGATTGTAAAGCTGTTGTAACGCCTATGGAAGAAAACTTTGATCACAGTTTGTTAAAAAGAGATCATTCTGAGAGCCAGGAAATAGAAAGTAGATGCAGGTAAGTAATTGGTTCTTTAATGTAGGCAATGTTGTGTTTGAGACCTGATCTATGTCTTTCAATAAGCATTTTAAGTATATACCAGTATTACGCTAGTAATGACTTATAGGTAGCTCTCAAGAGAGTATTACGCTATGTAAAAGGTAGCCTAGATATATGTTTAGTTTTAAAGAGAGGTAAAAATAAAGACATTGTTGGTTTTGTTGATTCTGATTGGGCAGGCGATAAGAATGATCGAAGGTCGACTGGAGGCTATGTTTTTCAAATTTAAGGTTGTACTATTTCATGGGTTTCTCGCAAACAAGCTACAGTTGCCTTATCGTCTACTAAATCTGAATATGTTGCTTTAAGTTTAGCTGTTAGTGAAGCATGTTGGTTGAGGAAGTTCTTTGAAAGCTTAGAAAGCAAAAGTGTTTCTGTTAAGTTGTTTGAGGATAATCAGTCGGTGATTAAGCTTTGTAAAAATCAGCAATTTCATCATAAATTTAAACATGTTGATATCAAGGTAAATTTTGTAAGAGATAAAGTAAACAATAATGTTGTAAGTGTTGAGTACATTAGTACGAATGAACCAGTAACGGATATTTTCACAAAACCACTGGGTAAAATTAAATTCGATAAGTTTAAGCATAGTTTGGGATTTTATAAGGTGTAAGTTTTTTGGGTAATATTGTACTGTTTGTAAGAGTTTTAACATTGAGGGAGGGTGTCAGTGTTGCAATGTTAAAGATTGTATTTTTTGTTTTTTTATGTCATTGTTGTGTGTATAATGTGGCAACATTGAACCATTGTTTTTTCTCTCACCGAACACTACCATTTTTGTTAGTTATTTGCGCCGATTATAATTGTAACGGGCTAACCAATTTAGCCCCGTACTGTCCAAGATTGCTGCTCTTAATCATTGGCCTAGAACACATATATCTTTAACATACGTCCTTTAATGGCTAAATGTCTATGTGTTACATACCGCGCCTCGGATACCTGATGGAATATTCCCTGTGCCTGACAGGTTGCCCTCCCTCGGCACTCTCACAACACCGCACTTGACCGGTTCGAGGATTAACAACGACTGAAGGCTACGCGCGGCTTGCTCATGATTTGGAGCCTTGTTTACCTGAACGGCGCCATGTGGTGGGATTTCTCCCTCCTTTTTTCCTTCCCATGATGCTTTGCGTTCAACCACTATAAAACTCCATAGCTCGCTCAACAACGTATGACTGCAATTATTCATCGTCTGGAAGATAGTCTTCACTTTCCGAAGTTCTCGCCGCGACCCAAATACTTGCACACTACCGGTGGTCACGATGTACATGTCGAGAGACCGACCGGACCGTCGAAAGTAATAAGAATTTCAATTATTTCGTCAAGTCTATGGGGAGTAGACTGCCTAAAAAAAAAGTAAAGAAGATTAGCTTTTCATGTTGTTAAATGTTGTTAATTCTGTAGGTTAGGTTTCGAGGAATGGTGCGTTTAACCTGAAGTCACTTTACACTTCACAAAGTTTCTGCTTGGTCCTTAAGACTAGCAGCTTAAATAGGAGTGATTCTCACGACCCAGCCCGCATGACCATTGTGTAGTCTGCAAGGCTGTTTGTAGGGAAAGGGTTTATTCAGATCGTTCAGGGCCTAATGGCAAATACCTAATTAGGTATATTTGAATTGTGTTGATCACCCTTCTTGGTGTTCAACTTGTGGGCAATTTCTGCCCGTATAGCATGGCTCGTGTTTCTCTTTATTATTGAATTGTGTTGATCGCCCTTCTTGGTGATGAGCTTGTGGGCCATTTCCACCCATCTGGCATGACCTGGGTTATTTATTTATGGTTTTATTTGCCTTATGAATCGAGTTGTTCTCCCGTTTTAGGGCTCAATCGGTGGGTCATTCCTGCCCTTCCGGCTTGGACCACTTGTTTGTGCCCCAACTCGAGACTAAGTTAAGGTACATAACGCTTAATGGGAACTTACCCTGCACCCATATCTATTGTAAATTTTTGGCCAGCCCATCCACACCGAGAGCCGGCTGCCAACAGATAGTAACTAGCATAATGAAACCCGTTTATTTAATTGATGGCGCTTTACGCCTATCTTCTCCAGATGTTGTCCTTCTTTACTAGTGTGTCCACCCAGGGTATTTTATTTCCCCTGTACCCTCCGCCTCTGACACCTCTGGCTCACTCCATTTCTGAGATTCTCCATGTACTCTCCAGTGGTGGCGAGCATCCCCCCTCTCTGCCTTTTGGGGATACATCCTACCAGATATAGTGCTCCGCCTACTTCTAACAACCACTTGGACCATAACCTACCCTAAACTAAACTAAACTAAACTAAAAAATATTTGATTAATGCTACACTGCTACTATCTTAATTATCGACAGCATTGCCGAATTTAATTTCTGATCTGATTCATTTCTGCGTTCATGGTCCTACAGAGGGGATGCATGGCATCAATTTCCCTACCATTTATCTGAGGAGGTTTGATGGATTGGTCCAGCCGTGTTTGGAAACAAACACGCCAAGCCTCTTGTCCCGAGACATTTCCCTTGATCTTCTCTATACTGGTCTTAATTTTTTACCACCCACATCTCGGCTTGCAAGCTCTTCCGATATTTACACATCAAGTATCACCACTTGCCTTTTGCTGCAGGTGGTCCCAATCTAATCTCTTCTTTTTCTTCATGGAGTCAATTCTAATTTATTTTCTACTTCGCTCAATTTAAGAGCATATTTTCCTTCTCTGATATTTCACCTACACTCAATTCGCTGGTCTCTGTCTCGCTATCTTCTTCCTGTTCTTCTATTTCAATTTCTTGTTCTTTACTTCTTACATTGTTTGCAATATACTCCGCCCTCTTCATTCCTACATCAAGTTCGCCGTTGAGTCTAGGTATCCCCCCCACCCCTCCATCCATGTCTCTTAACACGTCCCACACCTGTCATCCTTGAATTTATTTTATGTATAGTCTTCTCATATATATTGTCAAGCCCCAATATAGCACCACGTGCTCAGGTGTATCTTCGTTCCCGCATTCACAGTCCTTGGTATCTACCAGGCCCAACTCATATAACGCGGCCCTATATGATGCTGTTCTATATGCTTCGGTTAGTCTCAGTAAGATTGTTTTCTGAAGCCTTCTCAAGAAGTTTGCAATTACCTTCCTTTTGAGCCTAAATTCCCAGGGGCTGGCACCATTATCACACTATGAAGAGGAGAATAGTCTGGTGATACGTGTTTATGAGGGTAATAGGCGGTTGAAAGTGCCTTTACCCTATGTTTATAATCCTGTTCATGACCCTCATTGACTTAGCACACACCGTCTCCACGAGCTCTACGAAGTTTCTTTTCTCGTCAAGCGTAGCCCCCAGGTATCTGTTGGATCTACTTCTACTGATTTTAAGTCCTTCTAATTTGATGATCAGATCTATTTTTACAACCCGCTTAAAGACTATGTATGTAGTTTTCACCAGCTCCATTTTCAATCTGACACTACTGCACCAAGTACTCAAGGTTTCAAGTACTTGGTTGCATTTCCCTGCGATATTATGCCTTGAGTTTCCACACACTATAATTAACAAGTTGTCGGTGAAGGCAACATACCCTGTCGTCTAGGAGAGAACTTACAACTCAGTCAGACCTGGCTCCATACCTATGTCCTAGAAGACCAGCCCACACACCGATCCCTGGGGACATCCCTTTGTAAGAATATTTTCCACTTTCCCTCCTGGGCATCTCAGGGTGGCGTATCTGTTTATGCAATAATCCCTCAGACTCGTATACAAGTTCTTAGGAAACCTTAACTCTCTGAATCTAGAAAATAACTAAGGCCACTATAGATTATCGAAGGCCTCCGAGATGTCCACGAAAATTCCAATGACACGTTTATATTAGGCAAGATCAACCAGGCTCATAGCCCTCGCAATCGCATCCTCTATAAATCTTCCCTTCAGAAAGCCATACTGCCACTCATGCATTTCTACCCGCTCTCTATGTCTTAATATTCTCTCACATAGAACCTTCTCTTGAAGTTTCCCGCACTTATTCATTAGGCAGGTTGGCTGGTATGACTTTTCGAGCTGCGGACCCTTGTCTTCCCTCTTATTTAGCACTATTACCTCGCTCTGTTTCAAGATGTTAGGGATCCTACCTTGAGCGAGGCATTTGTTTATAAGTTATTCTAAGAAGGGAGATATATCCGCTTTTGTCTGCTGTAGCACTTCAGCCATTATTCCGTCTGGACCTGGCGCTTTCTTTTACCTTAAGGAGTCTATGAGCCTGCGCATCTATTCCATCATCACAGGTTTGGCATCCACATTTGGTTCATACTCTACATACAGTCCAGCAGTCTTCTCAGTTCTATCTGTTGCAAATTTTCACCCTCCAGTTGATCATCAGGGAGCAGGGCTTCCATCAGGAACTCAGCGGTGTCCTGCCAGCAGGTCTACGTAGTTTCAAATACATGTTTACTAGTATGCACCTATTCGCATGTTTCATTATCTCCACACATGTCATATGTTCATTGTTAATCTGATTTATTTTAGTAATTGTTACACCATTGTCGAACACGATAATTGTACTCATAGGCCTATTACCAGTAGAAATTACCCTAGATGTTACAGGCATGTGTGGGATATTCCCTCTCATCGGATATGGTTCTTGCACGCACACGACATCTAACCTCATTTCCTCTGCGAGCCTGCATATCTCATGGAGCACGGCCACACTTCTCATCGCATTTATATGACCTATTTTCAACTTACTTTTTTCAGTCATTAAGCATTATAGGTGCGAACATTACACTTTGGCCAAACTTCCTTGGGATCAAAATCAGTGTGACCGTGTGCCAATACAAGCTATTAGTATAGGCCTCCAGGCCAAATTTCTCCTGTCTCCTCTCAAACACCTTTTTCACTTTTCTACGCAGGCTGGCATCCTCAGTCGGGAGATTGGCTGTCTTCAATTGCATTAGGTCCAGAACCTACCGGGGTAGAGAAAGTTATTGTCTTGCCTTTATCATGTCCTGTTTTCGCAATGTGACGTAAGCTACGATGCATATTATGCTCTTCCTCCAGTCTTGATAGCTGGAGGATACCTTCAAAATCTTGATATATCTTTGCTACTTTCCCACTCACTGTCTCATCTTTACCCAACCTCGTTGGTCCCGGCTGTGAGCACATCGCGGCTGGGACTGCCAGATTACCTTGATCTGTTTCCGACGATTTTACCCAGCCGTCAGCTAGGTTTTTCTATCTCTCAGTTACAAACCTTAAACCCTTCCTCCATTTATTCCAAGTCGAGTCTATTTTCCCCACTCCCAGCATCCTCATCCCACCCTCACCTCAGCTCCGTGTCAGAATCCTGTATTCGTTCTTTTTCTACATCTGTCTGCGTTCCAGCTGCACGTATTTCTGTCTTCTCACTACGTACTCCTCTTAGCATCTTATTTGTTCTAACTATTACCACATTCCTACACTCTTCACAGACGACTTAAATTGAATCAACAAGACCTGTATTAATGGATGCATTGTATAGCTGAGATATGAAGGGGGCCGACGTAACTTCGGAGTCACATGTTGAACCAAACTTGCCGTTCCAAATCTCATTTCCCGGCCAACTATTCCCATCCCACGCATAGGTTGCTACTAGATAATCACCACTATTTACTTGCATCTGATAAGGGGCTATCCTTGATGAGGTGATTACAATACCTGTGTCTCGATAGATTTCCTTGATATCTTGCAAGTACTTTACTACCCCTGGCATCCACAGGGGCTCGACCTTTGAGAGCCTTACCCCACTTTTGGAAAATATTCCCGTTGTACTCAGTAAGCTCCCCCTCAGTGCCTCATAGAAGATACCATACTGAAAATCAAACCCTTTCAATACTCCTTGACCAAACCCCACAATTTGCAAGTGAACCGCTTTCCCTATATCTTTTGACACCCGATATGCCTCATGGAATAGTGTCTCAAAGAGAATCTGCATCCTTTTCTTGTAAGCCACCCTATAGACTCCCTGTCCTTTCTTTGCTGGGAAGGACTTTTCTGACTCTTCTGTCCCTCCTTGGAAGTATTGCCTTATGAAGCGGAATACAGGCTCATCATCTTCACTAGGACTTAGATACAATCTGTCGGCCTTCCCTGGATAACGTAGTTTTGGGCCAACCAACCCTACTATTGTTCCTTCATCAACCGTGTCCTCTTTTATTTTCCGTCCCATGTTGTTCCTCTCGCCATGATTGATAAACTTCGTTGTAGATGAGACTCCCACTAAACCGGATCTCACAATTTCATGATCTCTCAAGTACTGAAAGTTTCCATATCTACTTGATGATATTTTGCTATATCCCTTCGCCCTTATGCCTTCCGCAGTACAATACTCTTCCGTAGCTCCATAACTATATTTACACCGTTTCACTAGCAATATATTAATAAAATCCTCCAATGTCATTCCTATGTACAATTTTTTCAACTTTTCCAACCTATCTTCCCTTATAAACTGTAAGAAGGCTAAGATATATTTATACGTCCATGTGTGTATTATTACTCTAGAAGTAGCTAAAAACTTCACCACTACCTCCTTTTTGATTTATCCGCTCTTCATTAATAGTCCAATGTCCACTGTGGGCATGAGAACTTTACACCTTTCAATATTTTCCAGGAACTCACTTAGTCGGGCATCTTACTTTGTGTCGTCATCCCTTAAACTACTCTCTTAATTTATATATATAGGAGCTACTCCTACTTTCTCCGTTATAACCCTACATAGATCGATTGTCCTATCTTGATCTTTAGTATTTGTCGTTGTTTCATGTATTTTCTCCCTGAACCATTCAGCCCTTTTCTTGTTTCTTCTTAACTTAGATGGAGTCTTGATCTTCTTCTGCTTCTCAATATTTTGTTATTTGCCATTTAACTCTTTAATTTACTTTACAATCTTTTTAGTTGCCCCACTATCTGACTTTCCATATCAACATCAATCATAAATCTGTTCTTTGGAACCTTCTAACTAACATCTAATTTGTCAGGCATTCCCTGGTAGTTTTATTTTTTCACTTGATTTTTGATCCTCCTTCATTCCTATTAGTATATGGGATGCATTTCAATTCCTTTGCTTTGCATTATTTTTGTATATGACCCGTTTCTCCACAAGCTCCACATACTTCTTGTTCTTTCCTACAGTTCTTATTTATATTACCAAGATCCCTGCATGGATGGCAACGAGCTATAACCAAGCAATCTTTGACTGAAACCGATCTAAAACCTAAATATATTTTCTTCTCAAGCAGCCGGTTTCTTATCTTCTGACTCACTTTCACCACATGGTTTGTCACGTGCCTGTCTCTCTGTCCTGTTTGGAAACTGACTGACAGGCTGACAGCCCACAAACCGGGAAGGAAGGCTAAATCCCCCCCTGCCACGATGGGTAGATACCTAATGGTGCCAGTGGAAGACCTGACCTGGGGGAGCCTAGCAGTATTCCGCCAATAAAGACCGCTGTAAGAGGCTCTGGCACGAGCGTAATCACAAGGGCCTCAAAAGCCCGCGTCAACTACGACACCTACCGCCAAGGGGTGTTGGTAGGAAAGAAACGCCCAGCTGAATTTTCTTCAGACTCGGAAGAGCGGGTCACACGCTTCGTGCGTGTCGACTGCTCGTGCGAGACCGTGAACGTATAAGTAGTGTTTAACAGGACCTCTTGTTGACGCGTGACGAATTGAATCAGGGGTCCAATGATGAGTCTGAGGGATTTCAGACTGTAAAATCCCACCAAAGAGGTAAGGCTGGCAACATCAAGAAGCTACTGGGGGCCACCCTAACCATTTATACGGTAGCTCTGGTGATGAAATTGAGGCCAACGGTAGCCCGGAACAGGGTGCACCAGCGTTGGGTAAAGGTAGGAAGCGGTGGAAATCTAGGCGTGACAATGCAAGCCGTGCCTCACCCCAACCTGGTACTAGTGGTTCTGGGCCGGCACACATAGCCAAGGGGAAGATATCTCCCATCATCTTGTGTGATGTGGAGGACTACTCAAATGTGGCTAGGGCCATTCAGTCCAAAGTTCGAGAGCCTGTGGAGGCGGTTAGGCTGCTGGGTGATCGAGTACGCCTCCAGTGTGGATAGGAAGAAGATTACCGCACCCTCCAGAAGTTCTTGCTTAGCTTGGGGATCTAGCATTGGTCCTACGAGCTGGGAAGGGAGCATATGGTCAGGGTCGGGGTGAAGGGACTCTTGACTTGGACAAACCCTGGCGATATCCATTGTACGGTGCTCCAAGGCTCAAGATGGGAGGACGGATGATCTAATCACAGGCCATAAGCCCTCGGGGCACGTTGCGGTACGGAAGGTGACCGTGAATCCAGCTCCAACACCGAAGCCTCTGGTGAAATCTTTCGCCAGTGAGCTGTCAGAGAGACCAACCCCTCAACTCCAGGTCGAGACACCAGCCAAAGCCATCCTTCCAGAACCATTTACACCTGGTTCTTTCCTTTCGGTTGAGGACCCGTCCAAGACTTCTCCTCTCACCATACCGACCACCGCTGCCCCCTCCAATCTACCCGCTCCACCATCCCCACACCCTCGTACACCTCCAGCCCGTCCCTACCCCTTTCACCCCTGCCACCATACCACACCTCCTACTCCCCACTCCTACCCCAGAGAATGAGAGTGCAAAGCTCAAATATTGTATTGAGCTACTCAAGGGCATTCCAGAACTGGATGTATGGGACTTTTCACGAGTCTCTTAAGGAAGGTCAAGTAATCTCCGAGGAGTAACCGTGCCCACCTTGTCATGGAGCACATCATCCTCTACCTAGTCTCTCATAGCAGTACAGACGAATAGAGGACCACCAGTACTGAAGGAGCTCACGGTTGCACTCTGGATTGCCAACGGAGTCACGAGAAAGAAGACTGAGCTTGGAAGTTTCCTGGCAAAGCATCGTGCCAACGTAACGCTGTTAGTAGAAACCCACTTTTGCTCCACAAGGAGGTTCTCATTAGCAGAGTTTATCTTCCATCGGAGAAACCGAGTGGGAAGTTTGGGCAGGGGTGAGATGGTGGTCCTGGTCCTAAGGGGCTTTGACCATCACGTCATCTTGCTTCCTCCCCTCCAACACACGGAAGCAACGGCTATCCAACTAGTGATCTCTACAGGCCTAGTGCGTCTCATTTCCATCTACTTCCCTCCCTTCCGTTGGTTCAACCGAGCTATTTGGGCTGAGATGGAAGCGCTGCTACGAGATACCACGCCTGTTTTAATCGTGGTAAGTTCAACGCTAAGCTCCCTTCACGGGGCTCTAAGATTATGTGCGCTCATGGTGAATTTCTCCGTGACGTACCTTGGGACAATCATCAGTATATTATAAAGAGCTGTACACAATTCTATGTGATACAGAGGCCATAATTAATTCAATACCAATAAACTATGTATCTGATAATTTGGTTAAAATTAAGCCTTTGTCACCAGCAACATTTCTACAAGCAGTTTCCAGCAATGAAATTGCAGATCTGGATGCACTAGACAAGATTGACCTTAGCGGGAGAAGTAGGTACCTACAATAACTTGTGTCGATCATATTGAGCGCAGGAAGCGTGTTCAAATAACAACCATGAGGTCACAAGAGAAACATAGTTTTTATTTTAGTTAGTTAAATTACAATAATATAGTTGGCATAATAGTACATTAAAGGCTTAATGAGCCTACGCTTAGTCTGGCAAAATATTGACTGAGCCACTATGACTTACAAAATATTAACCGCCCCACAGGGGGATCGTTAAAGTGAATGTTTGATGTCTAGATTCGAATTTACCGCCCAAGGGCGCGCTTACATCCATAAACACAAGATGACTGACATATTTAGTTTTAAGAGCACATGGCATTAACTGAAGTATACATTAAATATATAAGATAAAATGCTCATAAAGTTTAGCTTTACATTCCTATAGATATACACATGATTTAGCGGCCGAATATTATAAACAGAGATCTCAACAATGGCCGTTGAGTGCTAATCCTAAGTAACGAAGCATAACCTAATATTACAAATAAGTCCTAGAAGTGTACAATAAGTTCCGCAAACTCCCGTTGCGCTCATGATAACCTAATCTAACAATTCCATATAAAATACCTTCATAACTAAGTGAACTTATATCGTCTAAAAATACCCAAGATCATATTAAACTATATCTAAGATTCGCTAAGATAAAGGCTCGGGCGCACCTACAGTTAATAAGGTGTACTAAGTCTAACAAAAATTCCCCTAGAAAGTTACTATCATGAAACCGTGGTTCACCCACGTCAAACCAAATTAAAATCCCCATTCATAACATGAAAAGAAGCGCCAAACAGTAATTTAGAATAATCTTCCTCCCCATATTTAAAGCCAAAGAGAATTTTGATTAATATCCCCAAATATTAGTTATAAACCAGCGCCCTCACCTGGTAAGAGCCAGTGATACAATGAGTACCATACAAAATAACACCTGCCGTTATATAGCATAAACAGGTCTTAGAAGTTCTCAGTAGAGGGGGAGAGGAAGGGAAACACATAGAACAAAAAGAAGGGTGAAGACTAGCGCTCTGGGCGTATCGCGGACATCCCAGTAATTACTAGGCCAAGCTCGAACATCCCAGAAGCGGATGTTCGCGAAGTCAAGTTGACAACTAGATTGTTATGGGCGGCGCGAGGCGCTGATTTGGTTCGCGTCTCAGTCAGTCTTCTTTATCCAAGCCACGGGAGTGGATGTGTTGTTGCGTGCGTGTGTGTCCCATTCGACGGGGAGAGGTCTCGATCAGACTTGGCGAGACTTGATGAGACTTGGTGAGTGTAAAGCCTCCATATTACCGGGTTGTTGGTTTTAGATAATTGTTGTTTGGAACATCGTTACAAACTGCGTGAAGCTCTAAAATAAAGGATCAGGAGCGAAGGCCTAGCCAAATGTTACATCATGAATGAAGCTAGATCAGCAGCGTCAAGGTGGGAGATGTAGTATTGATTGGATCTGATTCCAAAAAGCGTATTACCTGGCCTCTTGGTATCGTGTAGGTGTATCCTGGAGCAGATGGGGTCGCTAGGGTATCCAAGCTGAAAACAGCTGATGGAGAACGAACCAGGACATTCCAGCACCTTTACCCTATAGAGGTGTCTCTCTGAGAAATATTTCCTCTAATTAGCCGCTTCATCCAAACTTACATTATGGTATATAAGTCTTAAAAGGGGAAACTATCCTTTTGAAATACAGGATAAGCTCTGGACCAAAATATTTAAATAACCATGAGTCCAAATCACTTGTAGTTCTTTTAAATTTCTCTTTAAACGTGGTTTTTCAAACTAGCTATATAAAAATATTATTTAAAATTTTAGTTTTTTTCATCAATTAAAGTTTAAATTTCAATTCATAACTTACATTTTAAATTAGAAAAACAAATGTTATTTTTAATAAAAAACATTGGCAGGATTTAAAATGATATTTTTTTGCAAAATGTTGGCTTGACGTTTATTATTTAAAACAGCCCTCCCCCTCCCTGTCTTTACCACCACTTTTATTTGAAAGCGATATTTTGAAATAGGACCACTAACTGAAAAAACTAGCAAGAGACCCTTCAGTTGTGTACACACTGGGCAGTGGGATGCTGCCATACTTTTCGTTATGTGCCATATTGACCGTTAACATTATTTATTCCTATGGGGCTGGTAGAGTCTCAATGCATTTTTCTCAGGTTCCTACAATGGATGTCATTTTTTGTGTCCAAAATACCACTTAGAAACTTTTCATAAAATTATTATGTGTTGAAACATGTTATATTTTGTGAGATGTATCAAACATTGTTTATTATATGTTTAAATTGTCTTCTTATTTCAATATGTTTTGAAGATGCAAAGGTTATTAAGGGTGTCCAAGTGAAGGAATTTGACCTTAGGCTTCGACTTTATTTAGCCTGATTCATATTATCCAACTTGTTACTTATATGTAATTGGACTTTTTTTTATTACCAATCTAATTTGGCCTGGCATCTTACAATTTTAAATCCAGGCCTTATTTACAGACTATTAAAAACATTTCCCATTATTGTACAGTATCCAATTACATTTATTCTAAACAGGTTTTGGCTCCTATAGTACCTATCTCCGAGATACAATTTCTTTCATCAGTTGGTCTGCCCCGGGTATATTACTTCCCCGGTACCCACCTCCGCTGGTCACCCCATCAAACCCGGATTCTCATCCCAGTCCAACTGTGCGCCCAGCAGCTGCAAGCATCCCCCTATTCACCACCTGGGGAGGCAACTTAGATTACAAGGGCAACGTTGAGACCGGTGGGAAAGGAGGAACGGGGGAGGAGGCTCCCAGAAATTTTTTAAAATTTTGGGTGATAATCAAGCCTTGAATCGAAGTTTTAGGCAACTGTATTTTTAAATTTATTTGTCAATCCTGGATTTTTAAAGCTACAAGTGTTATTTGTTTTTACACTCACAATCATTGTTTGTAGGAAAACTATAAAGTTTTGGTTCGAAAAAAATTCAAGTGATCAAATTGAAAATATTATCTAAAACTTAAAACTATCAGGTCTACAAAGTTGAATAGTCAGTACATATACAGTTAACATAAATCTCAATACTGATTTAAGTCATAATTTACAAATGTCTCTTTTCCCTAAAAGTAGAAAATTTGTAGGCAACTTACTGACGTCTGTCTGTCTGTTTTAGTTTTACTGCAAAAAAACCCAACAAAAAACATGTACTTTTCTGATTATTTTAGTTGCTATACCTGTAGACAATGTAACCTTATCCTACAGTCGGTGTAAATAAATAAGACACATAATCTTTTACTTCAAATTAATGTATTATCATATTATATAATCTAACAGAGCAGCATTACAAGGCTGCCAAAATAAACCAAGTCAGCAAGAAGCTATCAGAATGGATTAGCCAGAATGAACCTAAGCAGTAACGTGGTAGTTTTTACCATTTTAACCACTTACATTTCTATTAGAATTTCGCATCTTCCTATAATCTTTAAAATCCTCGAAAAAGTAAATATAGAGCTAAATACTCAATATTGTGAACCACTCAAAACACGCCACGACTCCCAGGTTGGAAACCACTGATTGTTTTTATAACACACTTAGACACAACATTTGACTAGTAAGCTACATGAAATGTAGAGCTCACTCGTCACTTTATCAAAAATTAGCAATTTGACCATGTTTATTTATTTTTTATTTCAGCTGTAAAATAAAACAATAAAACATTGAATTTATCGATATTTCTATAGTATTGTGATGCGTGTCTACCAATGTCCTGCTTCATAGCATCATGGAAGTTGCACTAAAATGTTAATACTGGTACGCCAATAAACTATTCAAAACATATTGTAATTTAGTACATGAAGGTGGAGGGGCTTCCCCTGACATTTTATGCAATAACCGATGACAAATTAGAAACCAGCATTCTAAACATGGTTATAAACATATCAAACATCAAGTAACAAATTTAAAAATACACCCCAAATTAAAAAAGTTATAGGGGGAATAAAAAAACTATGTTTTTGTTTAGTGTAGCCCACTTAATCAAATGAAAAATTATAATAGCTGTAGCAATGTAACATAGCTCTAAGTTACCCCTCTTTCTTCATTGTTGATTTGAGCCTAAATGGCTTTCATGAAAGCCTATTTTAATAAACTGTAGCGTTTATCGGAAATAAGCTATGAAAGTGCACGAATAAAAAAGCAAGACTGGACACTATTAGAAGTAAAGCAAGTAAACTTACCTCAGCCCCATTCAGCTTCTTCAACTCACTATTGTTCTCCTCACACAAAAAGCAACAACATGCCACTATGAATTCGACCGACCAATTAAAAGAGTAAATGTTGTGCAAGACTGAACAGTGCATTACGAAGAGGCGTGTTGGGAAGAATGTAGCGCGCAGGCGCAAGAATGGGATGTTGTGTTGAAATCGTCTAGTCTAGAACAATCTACTAGCTCCTCCGATGTTCCACCGTCGTCTAGTTATCCCCTCCCTCTCTTCATTTGTTTTGTATTTACCGATGTTCTGTTTACTCCTCTTCCCCCTTTCAGAGCTAGAATAAGTGTATATAATGGTGTAGTCCAGTATGGACGAGCACTCTTGTCGGGATCTTGTCCTCGGACGCACGTAGGCGTCCAGGATGGTTTTAGAAGGTACAAAATTCCTTTTCGGCTAATGTATATAGAAATTCTGTTTGGCGAATTAATGTTTAAACTTCATAAAACTTTACAACTTGAAATATATTTATGTAGGGATACTTTATTATTTAGGATACGTCGTCGTAAATAATGTTTATCTTCTATTTAGTCGTCTTCGACATGAAGCCCCATCTGGGTTTTGCGTGATGTCACAATTGTCTATTTACAAGTCACTGTTTTGAAAGATTAGAAACTTATAGCCCATACGGCATGAGAAGTTTATCTTGTTGTGAGAGAAATGTTAGTTATCTATGACCTGCGTGGCAGGAAAATCTTGTTGTCAAAGAATTATTAGTTACTTGTTGCCTACCTGGCACGAAAGTTTTTCATTGTTGTCAAAGAAACATTAGTTACTTGTTGCCTACCTGGCATGACAGTTTTTTATTGCTGTCAAAGACATATTTGTAACTTGTTGCCAATCTGGTATGAAAGTTGTACATTTTTGTCAAAGGAATAGTAGTAACGTATAGGTTTTGCTATTGTTGTGAAGGAAATGTCAGTAACCTATAGCCTGCGTGGCAGGAAACTCTTGTATTACCACGATAGAGAAATAGTAGTAACCTATAGTCTATCTGGCGTGAAAGTTATAAAGGAATATCAGTAACCTATAGCCTGCGTGGCAGGAAAATAGTGTATTGTCATGAGAAAGAGATATAGCCCATGCGGAATGAAAGTGCTATATTGTCATGGAGGAAATATGAGTAACGTACCGATTTTGATTATAACCTTTACTATTGTTGGGAGTAATCGTTTATAATATCCCATTACATTGAATGTTAACCAATTTTAGGGTTACTGGCTGTGCCCGCGACTATCTTTTTTGTCGTAAGATTCATATTAAATATTTATACATATATTTATACCAAGTTTTTTCTATTGTTCAATATTTAACCTATATCAATAAAATAAAATGTTATTTTCTGACATATTTCTTTATATCGATATTATATGTCCTTCACTGGTTCCCATAGTATATATTCATATCTATATTACTAAGTAGTTGAAGTGTGAGTTTCATGGAAATAGAAAATGAATAGACCTGAGTTCAGCCTATTTGCTTTTGTTACTATCCTATCGGCCCCTCTGCAATTATTGTTCTCTATTTTATGTTTTGTTTTGTTGTGCACCAGCCTTATTCTTTGGGAAGACTAAGGGCGGTGTTACAAAACATTGAATTAATATACCTCAGATCTATTAAAACTAGTATGGATACTTGCTAGAAAAAATAATGTGTATTTCAGAAGTCAAACACTAACACTAACCTTAATGTCCTCATTTCATTTTATTCAGAGTTCTCAATAAGAAAACAATAAAATGTTGCGTAACATTACCTACATTTTTGCCTTGAAAATTTAATAAAGCCTTAATTAAGGCATTGTCTGTACAACATGATAATTTGAGTTATAAAACTGTGACAGTCTAGCAGCCACGAAAGTCACAACTAAAAACACTAAACCATAAATAAAACATTGCTTGCTGAGTGAAATTTCCCAAATGAGCAGCTCATGTTCCCCTATGATTCATTTCCATATCGCATTATGTATACACTCACCAGCCGCTGTCTCTGCCTACTGGTAACGGCTCTACTTGACTACTTGATTAACTAAGATTTCTAAAGTCCACTACATAAGGAATCTCCTTTCAATGTTTGATGATTTTTGAAGTTGGGATTTTTTGTAGAGTAGGAATCAACAGTTGGGCAATTTTAAATTTGTTTGTAAAATTCTGTGGTTAAGGACTTCCATAATATAAATGAATGGTGGTAGAGAGTAATCCTAGAATTTCCCAACTCCAGATCTCAAATATCACAAAATTCACAGCTTCCAGGCTTTAAACCAACATTGGAGGGGTGAGACCCCCCACACCCTCTCCCCCAGCGCAATGCACCTGGATATAATGAGTTATAACACTTATATAAAAGCAAAATACAATTATATGATATATAACTGATATATTTCAAATAAGCCTTTGTGAACAAAACATATATTATTTTAAATTTCAAAGGTTTATATACAATCAAGATATAACCTATGACTGATAAGACAATATATGAATACATTTTTTCTGAGCAAATATATAACCTATGTTATTAATAATAATGGTTGGGTCGTATATAGGAACAGGATTAATTCTACTTTCTAGTGTCTAAATATCTACATACATCTAAAATAAACTGTACGAAGGACATTCATTATAAGACAGTTGCAACATTTACTAAAACTATTTTAATACATTCAAAAGTGAAGCTAAATGCCACGTTTTATTTAAAGTGTCAATTACGATCTAAACATAAAAATATAGTTACGTTTTTTCAATGTTGACAGCCCAAAAAAGTTAATATTTATTTAACTACTGCAATTGTTCATGGTATATAACTTTTAAAGATTTTTTTTAAAACAAATTTAATCTAACCTTGACGTGGCAGAGTAGTAGCTTTATGTGTTATTTCATTAAGTTACCCAGTAAGATGACTGTATTGTTTAAAAGACGGCAACTTTAAGTATTTATAAATTTGTGGATATGAAAAATTCTTTATAAATTATATCAATATTTCTCAAAATAGTATCTTATCTTATGAAAGGTAGTGGCGGTCGTTAAAGCAGAATTAGTGGCCGTCCTATAGAATTTCTTGCTTTTCTTACTCTCACAAAATAGTATTATAAATAATTTTAGTACATATAACAAGAATTTATATATATTTAAATTCGTAGGAATTTCCTCTAAGGAGCCATTTTTATATCTTATAATAGGATTCTTGTTAGAAAAAAATGCCTTTCGGATGTCCTTTTTTAAAATACAAAAATCGGGGTATATATGTCCAATATATCTATTTAATTTAATAACCCTTTCATGGTCGGATCCATAAGGGTGTGCGCAATCTCCTCATGAAAAAAATTATTTAGTATAAATAATAATAATTAAAAACAAAATCAATTGCTGTATATCTTTGGAAGAAAGAAAACGCTTACCTAATTTAAAGTACATGACCACTGAAGCGAAGTACTAGTTCTACTGTCACATAATAGCTCAACAACCAGATTTCAGTTATTTCATCCTTTTACATTTTAATTGGTGATATTGTTAAATGTTCCTCCACCTGGTTCCGTGAGGGTTCCCAGGCTCTCTACCCCTTCCCCCTCTCCCATCGGAAGTACTGGATTTGCCCTTGAACACTTTAGAAGGGATAGTTCAATTTAGAAACAAAACTGTTTTTTGTGGATTTCGTATACCAGTCAAAAGAGGATTTCCTTACCATTTAATTCTGCATTGATTACACTATATACCATTTAATAACAACTAAAGCATTACATTTTTTTGGTAATTTGCGTAAGGGTCACTATATTAATAAAAATGGAAAATGGTGTATCAAAGTCGAGATACTCTCCCTGACAATTTTTTCTTGTTACA
>CABFOW010007487.1:0-23721 GCA_902141385.1 Timema californicum | reverse complement strand
AGATGTCAGCTGTTGGCGTAGTGATATATTAGGGATAACTTCTAGTAACATTTCGAGCTGTCATCCAGGTAAACTTAGCTCGGGAATGCCTTATAAACTGACCCGACAACAGTCTGGAAGCAGTTGATGATTCTTTTATACCGCAAGTAGTACTTTTGGAACTCACCTGGAAAGAATAGCAGAGCCACAAACACAAAACTATATCTCCATTCACCTGCCTTGAACCTAAATAAACCTAATTTTAATTTTTTACACGCCGCTAGGGATAATCTAAGAGATGGTTCCAAATATTTAAGACCCCCCTATAGCCTCTTAGTTGAATAATTTAACCACCAAACCCACTTTGAAAAAAAAAAAAACTTGTCTTCGCGATAAAAAAAGAAAAGCTAGTTTGGCAACACTGATTGTAGCTCAGCCCCGATGTAAGAGAACAATGGTCAAAGGTTCGAGTCTTGTCAACAGTAGACGCCGAGACTGGAGTATTATCTCAGCCTCCTAACAAACAAGATAACAGACAAATATGACTGGTTAAATAACGACAGGGTTTATCGGGGTTCGAGCTCTGATATCGACAAGAATAATGTAGTATCTGTTTATGGATTCAACCATAATACGCAAGCATGAACTAAATCAATAGCATATTTCTACCTGAACTACATTTTAGGACATACACAACAACCAAGCCCCATATCGTTCCTTGGTGCACGTGAACCCAACAAACTCAAACGTTATGTGCATAAGAATAATACAATATGGCGGACCAGGACTAATCCAAGATGGTGGACCAGTACTAGTTCAAGATACAGTAACCCCATGGCTTCTTTGGTGCTGACTGACAGCTCACAGTTGACTTCTGACAGTCAACATTTAGGTATGTACAGTTAGCCCCATGGCTTCTTTGGTGCTGACTGACAGCTCACAGTTGACTTCTGACAGTCAACATTTAGGTATAATACCTAAATTTTAACTTTCAAAAGTGACAGCTGCTAAACACATGTTTTTGCAGATCATATGGTTCAGCGTAGGGATACATAATTTGGTCCGGTAACTTTTCAAAGATGTCAGTCAGCACCAAAGAAGCCATGGGGCTACTGTAACTACCCTTTTCCTCATTTCGACTTGGATTGAGTTGTTAACTACTCTTCTGTTAAACATGCACCAAAAAATCCAAGTGGAGGGAAGTCCTTTTTTATCATCTTAACCATTCGACAGGAATATTCTTGTGACCTAGGCCTAATGATGTATACACTTTTTTATATATATGAAATCCGTTCTCTAAGGTCCTTATTCCTACTATAAACCTGATTTTGTTAGGAATAAATACCTTCCAGGAAGGACATCCTACAAAAATCAGTGTTTATGGTTTTGCGATCTGGTTATTTGTTTCAAGGTGTCGACCACTCAAAACTTGACAAAAGACATACGCAATGCGAGACCGACGTCTTGAACCACATGAACAACTTTTTTTTAAAATATATAAATATGAGTATAATACGCTATTGAATATAGTTTTAATTTGTATTCTGTTTAACTTTACCAACAAGGAACAAGTTAATATTAACTTAAAATCCAAATAGAAATGAGATAAACGACATATCAATTTTAAATCCAGAGAGAAATTATTATGGTAGATATTTCCACTTGAAATCCAAAGAGAAATTACAATGGGAGATATTCAACTTGAAATCCAAAGAGAAATTATTTTTGGAGATATTTCAACTTGAAATGCAAAGAGAAATGACAATGGGAGATATTCAACTTGAAATCCAGAGATAAATTACAATGATAGATATTCAACTTTAAATCCATAGCAAAATTATTTTTGGAGATATTTCAACTTGAAATGCAAAGAGAAATTACAACGGGAGATATTCAACTTGAAATGCGGAGAGAAATTATTATTGGAGATATTCAACTTGAAATCCAGAGAAAAACTATTGGAGATATTTCAACTTGAAATGCAGGCAGAAATTCCTCAATAGACTGCAGAAGGTCTGCGAAATTCTGTTAAGTTAATTCCCTAACTTAAAAAACATGGAGTAAGCGAGTTCTAATGTTCACATAACTTCTTAGGATTAAAAAAACAGACTATTATAATTAATAACGAACCATTGTTGTTTTTAGCAAGATCATTGATAACGCCAGGTTAAGCCGAATGAGCTCACCGCTGGTTTATTGGAGCCTGAGGTGTGAGACCTTGAAATTCTGTTGTGAGGTTTCGTCGTAATTAATAGCAATGAGCTCGGCATATTATTTCGCCCACCGAGCGTCTTTTGTTAGATAACATTACATTCACCCCATAAAAACGCATCAATTACCAGACGAACCAGTTGGACATTATTCTAATAGCAAAGATTTAAAAAATATAAATAATATGGTAATTAAAGAATGAGTTCTAGACGTGGAACTTTAGCATCGACCGGTTTTGTTTTACGAGTCTTACTACCCATCCGGCATTTCCGCATATTTCTACCAACGGAGTGTGAGTCGAGGAATGAGGAATTTAGAAAAAAATGAAACCCTAATTTATCAAATAGTGTTAAAATTACAAACAAATAATGTCAATTGTAGATGAAATATTTTCGGTAAATATTTCAGATAATTGAATCTCAGGAGCAAGAGGATGTACAGGTGTCCTAAAAGTTACTACGCATTAAAGTACCTTAGGTTCAATTCCCAACATGGCTGAAGAATTTATAATTGGTGAAATGTGGTTTTTTTCCCCCCCTTTCACGGATTTAAGTTCAAGAACATGTCTGGCCCACAGCAGACCCGACGTTAGTAACACATTCAACCACCGGGCGCCGTAATCGACACGCGAGTGTGAGAGAAATCTCATTTGACATCTAGTATAGTGAAAAAATCTACTTTCACGTGTCATACGTCAATCCATGTGATCTACAGCTGTCGTTTTTGATAGATATTAGCAACACCTTTAAATTGACACAAATCATCATGAACAGATACAGCCTGTGGTCAGTTTAGTAAAATGCCTCCATCTTCCTCTGTTCTTCCACCATTCTTCTCTCACTTGCACACTTGCTGTTATCTGCTCCTCCCATCTTTCACCAATATTCCTCATCTCCACCATTCTATTCAGTATCCTCACTTTTTCCATCCTCATTACATGAACACAAAGTAAAACAACACATTAAAATGTAATCAATGTTGACCGTAAAATTACCCGCCTCGGTGGTGTAGTCGGCTAACACACTGGTTTTATGTCGAGTTAGACCGTCGAGGACGGGGAGATCAAGGTTAGAATCTCGTTCGGGTGAACTGGGGGTGGTTTTCCATACTCCCTCCACGCAAATGCGGGTTCACCTCCTCTATATTCAAAATTCCCAATTCTTAACCCATTTGCGTGATTAGTACTTAGACTAGGTGACCTGGCGGTCTAGGGGTAACGTGTCAGACTTCTTTGCTGGCGGGTCCAGGGTTCAATCCTCGGTCCCGGCACAGATTTATCTGATTACCAAACCCTTCCTTCACCTCTGACAAGACATCTTGTGAATGTGGGGAATGCCAGGCCTCCACCGTGGTTCGGATCCCACGTTAAACTGTAGGTCCTCCATTTCATCTCACAATCACCCTACCATTACACGTTAGCGTAAGTGCGTATAACCCGAACGGGTAGTAAGACGCGGTGCTAATAATAATAATAGTACTTAGACGTATAACCCGAACGGGTAGTAAGACGCTGGTGCTAAGTATTATTATTTACCGTAAAAAATTATGTTTGTATTTTTCAAAATAGCTTCTATTAAACCTCAAAAGTTAATTCATTGGCGAAAGGGACCCTATATCGGCGCCCCCCTACGGTCTCTTGTCCCCATTAAAAACGTTCTATGTGCGCTGTCTGTCTGTCTACTCTAAGAAACATTGTTCCAGATAGAACTCAAGGTCAGCGACTCTCAACGAGGTAAGTGTTGTGTTACTTCCAGTCAAGGAAAACAAACACGTGGTTTTGCAGCCGTGGGGGTCATTAGCGTCTGCAAACTCACCATGAGAAACTGGATGTGACGTTCGCTAACAAGGGGGATCACTTGGGAGGCGAGCCCCCTTTACTTTTGATATGAATGATATATTAATTAAAGAATGTAAGCCTCTGCTTATTTTCGATACTAGACCCTTCTCCCCTCGCCCCCCCCCCCATTATTATTTTCAACACACATATTGAAGAATCATCATAGACTCTTACCATAAAATATGAGTGACTATCGACATTTTTATGAGGAATAAATTAAATTTTCAAAATAAAATATAGCCTATGTTACTCGCTGATAACGTAGCTTTATATTGGTGAAAGAATTTTTAAAATCGGTCCAGTAGTTTTTGAGTTTATCCATTACAAACAAAAAAAAAACAAATCTTTCCTCTTTATAATATTAGTGTAGATTAACACAAGAATTTTTATTAAAGAGAAGACAAGTTTTTAACCGAGTTCCACAAAAGTTGGTTGGTGAAAATTATAAAGGTTAAAGCTTAAATAAAAAAGGCCTCAATATTACGAGTTGACACAATCCAAGGCATCCCTAAAGTTTTTTTTCCCCCCATCTAAACAATCCCCTAAGCTGTTAACCACGACATGAACAATCCCAAAAGTCTTTTCACATAATCTATAAACAATCCTCAAAGCTGTTTAATAAGTCTAAATCGTCCCCAAAGCTGTTTCACATGATCTATATCGTCCTCAAATCTGTTTCACACGATCTAAACCAAGGGTCGCCCAACAATTGATCGCGATCTACAGTTAACTTGTGGTGACATTTTTGATAGCTTACATGAAACATTTATTATTTTATTTTACTCTTTCTAATATAACTTATCGTTTTAACATTTTTACGTTATGCAATTTTTAATCTGGGTAACTCGCGAAACAATTTGACATTTTGAAAAAAGAGTTCACATACTCCGTAAGTTTGGCGACCTCTGATTCCCCAAACAAGTCTCTCAGAGATGGCTCGCCATTGTTTGTGTCACAACGACCCGTGAGTGACTTTTTGTCATTGTTGACTTCCGGTACTCGAAAATATTCTTTCTTTGGCAATTTGACTCTCGCAACCAAAGTGAATCACTTTCGATAGTGTGCCGTTAACAAGGGTTTTACAAGTTTTAGAGCGTGCTTATAGCTAGTAGTCACAGGTTAGCTGTGAACGTTATTGGGCTGAGAACACAATGCTCTTTCTATAAGGTATTGTTGTGCATCAACATTTCATAGTTTTTAACAATTCATCATAAACTAATCATTCATACTTACTATTATGTTATTGACCATGACAATTTGAAACAGTATGCCATTATTATTATTATATAACTTAGTGACTGGTAATCCATTGAAGGACAAATTAAAGTCTCGTCGAGCTGTCAATGCAGACAGACCTTCCTCAAAATTATTTATGAAAAAAAAGATCTGGCAACGCTGGCTGAGAATTTTGCTTGTCATTTTCCGGCTTGTTCTCCCGACTTCCAATAGGTTGGAGTGGTAGCCAACCTCCGGCTGCGTTTCTTATCAGGGCTTGGTACGAGACCGTCCATTGGTTTCTGATGACGTCAAGGCAATGAAGTGGTAGAGAGGTTCAATATAGGAGCGCGAGCAGATAGAAGATTCTTCCATTATCAACTTGGAAGTCTTCGAATTTACTTTTACCGGATACTTCCAGATACAGTTGGAATATTAATTGAAACATATTGTGCAGAACTAATTTTGACTACAAATAACTATAATTTTTCTTTTTGTGATCTATAACTTAAGAAGACGTGTGTGGAAAAGAATTCCTTTTTTTTCAGTGCTGAAATAATTCTCAATTTTTCCCCGGGAGGGTAAGTGCTAAATATGACTAACATCACCCTTTAAAAATACTGTACCGTACCTGTATTATACTTGTTATACACCTAATAAAAATAACATAATATTGTTTAAAGATGCCATTGTAATAAAGTTATGTACACAGAAAGGTGGACACAAATATTTCATGAATAAAATATGCTAATTTGAATTAAACCTATAATAGTAGAATAGAAATAGAGAATAGAGTTAATTAAAGTTGGCATTTGATTATTGTGATATTTGGTTATAAGTAATGTAGTTCAAAGCTATGTTACGTAAGCCACCATAATGAATACCACCTCTATGGGGCCCCCTGACCTGGGAGATAAGTACTGTGCTTTTAGGTTTTTATTCTAGCTCAAATTTGCACCCAAAATCAAACCTTGGCTCTAAAAAAGTAATATTGTTTGGTTGAGGTTGTTAAAAGGAGAGATTATCTAGTTTAAATGATTTTTTTCCCCAGTTACCGAGGCCTAGGCTATATCTAAAGTTTTGTCAATTATTGTAACTAAACCCTTAACCTAAAGTGCTTACCATACGGTAGGCCTATTTACGATTGAAAAATGGTTTCAATAAATTATGTAAAGCATACTGTAAATTTGAAAATTGACACCTGAACATGGGAATCAAACCCAGGACCGTTGGGCTTAGTCCACCAATGCTCTAACCACTGAGCTATCCGGGAAAATCGTCCTGTGCCCAGGGTCATTCTTCACTCATATTTTAAGGCATAGAGTATGATGGACGTGTGGAAATTGTCGTCTACATAGGTGTAGCCATCTTTTGACTCTGAAGGCCCGGTATCTCGTGATATTAATTATTATTATTATTATTAGCACCGCGTCTTACTACCCATTTGGGTTATATGCACTTACGCTAATGTGTAATGGTAGGGTGATTGTTGAGATGAAATGAAGGACCTACAGTTTAACGTGGGATCCGAACCACGGTGGAGGCCTGGCATTCCCCACATTTACAAGATATACATGTTTTATATATATATATTAAAATTGTATACACCACTTAATGTCTTTGCACACTTTTAGGAGAGTGTACCCCAGGTTGAACACCCTAGTTCAAAGCCATACTTATTACCGATGACCGGGAGGTCGGGTCTTGACTCTTAAAGGTGTGTTTCCATTCTCTCCCCATGAAAATGTGGGTTCACTTTCTCTAAAATGATAAGTATGTGCGCATAAGCCACACAGGTGACCAAAACAAAAATCTCGCGTCAATGTTACTGTGTGATGTTTCAGGTTGAGTTTCTCTCGACTTTCCCACTGAGGTGTTCTTACCGTTGCCACCATTTCATTTGAACAACACGGTGAACTAAACGTGAGTCGAGGCTCCATGGGCCCCCACAATAACCATAGCTATAGTCGTCTTACTAACCAGTACTGACCTTTCTCAACATTGGTGATCGATTGTCAAAATGGCGATCTTTTATAACTACCAAAGTTTGGTTGGTTATAGTCAAAAATACTGATAAATATATAGTAACATTCCATTTCTGCCATATTTGTTTAACTTAAAGTTTAGCTTTCGTTAACTTACATAGTTATCGTCCGTTGTGACGCATGTTTGTTGATCAAGATTTGATAAAAACTTTGAATTATTTACTGTCCTCCATTGCAAAAATTTTCCTTTTAGTTCCTAAGGCCTTGTTTTTACACATTGTTGCACTTAAGTTCTACATCTTATGTTTCAGAATTTAATCAAATATGTTTTCACTGAAGGTAAGTAATATTACAAATTTTCAAACACTCCCAAAAAAAAAAAGGTTTTTTTTTCATCCTTACTGGTTCAAATATACTGGCACTTTTTTTTAAAAAAAAGTAGTCAATCATGCTGTTATCTATGTTAGGTTGTATACACTTTTTTGCGCCTTTAACTATCGAGGAAAATTTGTAACTAACCATTACCATTGCTATTTTATATTTGGGAATTTACACACAGATTTCGAACCGACTGATTGTACAAACACACAAACTATAAAACCGACTTGATTCTATAAAATACATAGCTCAAAACTTTCAGCTTTTTATTCATTACTGTGAACGAGTACGCCTCAATTTCAAAGAAGACACGCTAGTCAGATTCGGCGCCGAAATTAACCCAGATCCTGGGCTCAGTTTACCGGCGGTGTTAATATTGTTAGGAGTCTATTGAATTTTGGCTTCAAGGTAACAGTACGGAGGACTTAAAAAAATGGGTCTATTGAATTTTGGCTTCAAGGTAACAGCTCAGAGGACTAAAAATAGAGGGTCTATTGAATTTTGGCTTCAAGGTAACAGTACGGAGGACTTAAAAAAATGGGTCTATTGAATTTTGGCTTCAAGGTAACAGCTCAGAGGACTAAAAATAGATGGGTCTATTGAATTTTGGCTTCAAGGTAACATTACAGAGGACTAAAAATAGATGAGCATATTGAATTTTGGCTTCAAGGTAACATTACAGAGGACTAAAAATAAATGGGTCTATTGAATTTTGGCTTCAAGGTAACATTACAGAGGACTAAAAATAGATGGGTCTATTGAATTTTGGCTTCAAGGTAACATTACAGAGGACTAAAAATAGATGCGTCTATTGAATTTTGGCTTCAAGGTAACATATATATGAAGACAATCGTCATGGCTATTAAAAAGAAAATCTTAAGAGATTTGAACAACCTTTTGGTTTTCTATTAAATTCGCCAGTACATTTGAAACATGTGTTTATTTGACGACAAAATTTAAAAGGCCAATTTATCTAAGGAAATGTGATACTAAATGAAACATACCCGCTGTTTCTTGCAGTGCCAACCACATAGAATAAAGTTGGTACTAAGAGGTGCCAACAGCAGAGAAGGGGACAGTGCTCGAGAAAAAAGACCTGTCCCAGAAACACTTGACGGTTGTTCAAAGTTGACGAGATGCACTGGTTCTTCAAAGCACATGTAATGTACTGTAACACATTACCTCAAAAAAAAAACTATTAAAAATAAAATGTAGTTTCATGTACACATTTTTTTTATAAGAACATCATTTTCAATTAATGAATATTTTTCTCAACTGGTATGAGAAAAGTAGAAATAAAACTTTGAAACAAATTGTTTTGTTTTTAAAGCTCTGTGTGAAATAAGTTATGGCATATAGTGCCTGTAAGAGGTGAGATTGAATTATGTTTAAACCTGTTAAATTAATGTTCAAAGCTGTTTTAATAATCTAAACACCTAATCTATCATCTAGAACAGAAGCTCGCAAACTTTTTAGTCAGAAGGAGCCCTTGTACAAAAAAAAGCAAAATGTGTTGGATCCATTATACTAATATTATGAACATTCATTAATGATACAATTATAGAACAGAAAAAACACGTTCTGGTTACGTGTTTGGCAAATGTCCTTTATTCATATAAAAAAATAATTGGCAATCTTAATTACTGATGCTGTTATAGATTGTGAAAAACATATCAAATATATTCTAAAATATCCTCACAAAGGCGAGAAAACTATGGCAGAGCACAGTTAAAAAAAACGCTGATCTAACCTGTTTAAGTATGTTAATGTAAGGGCTCAAAAATTATGTTCGATCAGTGCGGGAAGATAAAAAATATTACATATATCTATTTGATAATTTTCTAAATATATATATAAATTAAATCAAATCATAACACATTCATTGGGCATTGTGATATTATTTTTTAAATATATACACCACATTTGAAGTGGTATTTTATCACGATTGTAAAGTTGATGTAATCTGTGGAACAGCTTATCGAGGACAACAATGCAAGGCCAGAACAAAATGAGGGGTTGTTTGTTGTCGAGTGAAGAGCATTGTGAGCTGGAATAATCTGTTTGTTGGAAGAATTGTGAGATAAGATATTGTAGTTGCAAACTTGAAATGATAACAAAAATAATGTACGCAATAAAAGACAAATACATTTTAACATACAAGTGTGCATAGATAAAAAAAATGTACTCTACGGAACTGTGTAATTTTATGTTCAACTTGAAATACTTTAAAATATTGTTATATATGGTTTGCGATGGAAATGCCTATCCCTTATAACATAACGTGTAGAGTAGCCAATCACAGATATTATGATAGGTCATGTAGGTTTGTTCACTGTTTCTCCATTGGTCTTGTTCACCGCAATAAGTCACCGCCACTTTAAAATCACTTAGATAATATATATATATCAAACTATTTTAACTCATTCTAACAACCGATTGACCAGTGGCATAAAGAATTACCATTAATGTAGAAAATTTTGATATTGTTAACATAAAAGGATTTTAAATTATATTTGATTAAAGTAGTTTAAAAAGTGGGACCTTAATTAAACTTGGAAGTGGGGTTTACGTTCTACTGCAGAAAAGTAATGGATATATTTTTTAAGGTGTGGCGGGATTATATTTATAATATTATAAGTTTACACTTCAGGGTGGAAAAAAATATATTCGAGGCACTCAAATAGAAATAAACCAGACAAAATAATTTACTGTTCAAATTACTTTGTAATTTTTTCTATCCAATTTGATTACTTTGAGAGAAAAAAAAAGTTCACCAAAGTGAAACTAAACTACATTATCTGAAGCGATTCTTTCTTATATTTAAAAATAATAATTTTGACCGATAAATTCAAACTTAACTTAAAATATGTGATTCTATTTGAAACAAACTAATTCATTGAAGATATTTTTCACTTAAATTGTTCTCGTTTGTTGGGTTTGAAAATAATGTTTAATAAGTAGGCACCATTTAATTTAACATAGGAATAATTTTATAATAAAAACTAACAAATAAAATGGATATAAAAATTTTAAAGTCCATTAAATCTCGAGAACCTTTCCTATTTTGTCAAAATTTTAGTTTTTGGGAGGGTTGGGGGGAACTACTGTACAATATCGCAAGGTTTTAAGTTTTTGAAATTGACAATTTGTAAAAAAAAAGGTGTTTTCTTCTATGTTGGCAGCCCCGTGCAACATGCGTTCCGCCGCCGTCAGCATCATCTGCTTCTCCTTCCGTGAAGATGAGCGAGTATCAAATAATCTGTTCACCCGGGGAGAGGTCGGCGAGCCCAACTGCGGACCCCGGCCTCGAGCTATCGCCGAACAGCGTGGAGTTGTATCAATCTACGAGATTCCTTCTGCCCGAGACAAGCAGAGTGGACAAGGGTAGGTCTACACGCAATTGCTACAAAACAAAATCTGCAAATTCTATAATTTAATTAGTTATTAAATTAAATGTTGTGAATTGGGATAACTCAATTTATTTTAAATTTCGATGATGCTAAGATTACTAATTGTGATGTACACAACAGCACAAAATGATAACGATTGAACAGAAAATGTGTATTTTAACTTCTACTATCTTTACATGCCTAGCTCTGTCTGTAATAGCCTGTTTAAACACATCAAACATTCATTCTTTTAGACATTTTTTGTAATTGTTACTTTTTCTTATATATCATGAGACAAAGGGGGAAATAAATGGCCACTACCGAGACAAAACATGTATGGTTTTAGTATCGTTAATTCACATTTTAAGGTCCAAGTAGTCTCCATCAATAGGATGTTAAGGGCCATTTCTATGTATGGTTTGTTCTATAGTGGTGCTGGTTAGTCCTGTACCAATTTATTCTTGTTATTTCAGTAAATGACTACGCTACAAACTCGAAGGGTTAGTTCTAAACCAATGTGTTCTTGTTATTCCAGTAAATGACTGTGCTA
This sequence comes from Timema californicum, assembly GCA_902141385.1. Taxonomy (NCBI): domain Eukaryota; kingdom Metazoa; phylum Arthropoda; class Insecta; order Phasmatodea; family Timematidae; genus Timema; species Timema californicum. The sequence goes on along the minus strand of CABFOW010007487.1, from coordinate 12,177 downwards.
CAAACTCGAAGGGTTAGTTCTAAACCAATGTGTTCTTGTTATTCCAGTAAATGGTTGCACTGCGAACTCGAAGCGGTCAGAAACTATAATAAGCAGATCCCCGTTAAGCTCGGGCGAGTGGGACGAAAATTTCCAAGATCTGAGCGTGTGGTGCGAATGGCCCAGGTCTCAGCGCTCTCACGCCATGGCAAGGGCCATGAGAGACTCCTCAGGTGCTACAGAGGATGAACTAAACACACCAGAAGTGGGTGCGTAAAATTTATCTAGCGTATTTAATACCATAATCGTCGACGTGAAAATATCAAGACACCTTAGCTTGGCTGGTAGTGTGTCTGTCTACCGAGTTTAGGGTCATGGCCGAAAAAAAAAGTTATCATTGGTGAAATGTGAGTTGTGCTGGGAGTCCAGGATTCAATCCTCGGTCCCGGCACAGATCTATCCGATTACCAAACCCTTCCTTTACCTCTGACAAGACATCTTGTGAATGTGGGGAATGCCAGGCCTCCACTGTGGTTCGGATTCCACGTTAAATTGTAGGTCCTCCATTTCATCTCACAATCACCCTACCATTACACATTAGCGTAAGTGCGTATAACCTGAACGGGTAGTAAGACACAGTGATGATGATGATAATGATAATAAACTGACCACAGTTTGGAGACGGCAGTGGATGCAAAAAATCATCATGAAATGTTTCCACTCTGTGGCTCGGGCCCATTGAGTAAAATGCCTCCATATCCCACCATTCTTAACCTCACATCACTCGCACAGTTGTCGTTATCTGCTTGTCTCGTCTCTTTTTAGGGCTCTTGTGGTACACCCTTCATCACCATCATTCTCCTTGGGATCCTTATATTTGCCATATTTTGGTTCCTCTATCATCATGTTCTTCTTGTACCCCTACTCATTTCCAAACATCCTACCCGCCTCGGTGGCGTAGTTGGCTAACACGCTAGTCGTGTTGAAGCTCGACTACTGAGGATGGGGAGATCGAGGTTCAAATCTCGGTCGGGTGAACTGGGGGTGGTTTTTCCTAAATGGTTTTCCATTCTCCCTACACTCAAATGTAGGTTCACTTCCTCTAATTCAACCTTCCCAAGTCCTAATCTAATAATTAATTATTAATTACTTAAAGCGTATAACCCGAACGGGTAGTAAGACACGGTGCTAAATAATATTATTATTCCAAACATCCTTTCTCCTAATCCTATTTCCCCTGTGGAATGCACGCTTCTTCTAAATGCGGCTCACGACAAACCCAGGCTGGGCCAATCAGCCCTTTTGCTGACCAGGCCGACACCCACATCATTTGATTAATTTTCTTTACAACATAACAAAGGTAGTATACTAAACAACATAATAGCATTTTTGAACCTACATAATTTTGTTCATTAAATTTATAATACATTTTTTTTGGTGGTCGCTATTTGTGAAAATACAGAGGGTGGGGGAGGGGTAAAGTACAAGGTTAATCTAAAAGTTTGTTAAATCTCGAGTCCAAAAGAAAGATGGAAGATATTGAGGAGGTTATATAAAGTTACATACCTTGTACTCCTCACAAGACATTGTTAGGGTTATCAAATCGAGCAAATCACAAAGGGAGGGACATAGCCCGCGAATGGGAGAATTTAGAACCAGGTTCAGGGTAGCAAACTGTAAACCCATTGGAAAGACGTAGACACAGATGGGAGGATAACGTAGAGTGGAGTTGAAACAGCGTGTAATGAGGTGGACTGGATAGAACTAGCTCAAGATAGGGATAGCGTGTAATGAGGTGGACTGGATAGAACTAGCTCAAGATAGGGATAGCGTGTAATGAAGGGGACTGGATAGAACTGGCTCAAGCTATAGATAGGTGGCCTATTTTTTGTAAGTGCAGCTATGAAATTACGAGTTCCAAATGCCAAAGAGTAAGTAATTAACATGCATAGTTACATTTAATATAAATAGAGCTTCGAGGCTCGGATCCTATGGTATATGAGAGATCAAGAATTGTAAAAATCTCGACTTATACTTAACACCTTGACTTGACATTAATAACAATTTTAAGCAATTGGTAAAAGGCATTATATAGGTTTGTGGAGTTGGCAACGTAACTAAATAAAAAAAAGAGACTAAATTCTTTCAGTATAATAAATATCTATAAGGATTACCCTTTTTCATTTTATGAAATAATTGTATTAAAGTAGTATGGTAATTAAATAACTTAAAAAAATTTTTCTTAAATACTTTTAGCTAAAATTTTACATTTTAAAGATTCGCGGATTCAAATTTGGATTTCCCCTCCCTTAAATTCCAGTGGTCATATACTGTTAAGGTTTTTTTTTCCCTGGATCTGGAATCTGAGTTGGTACATTTTTTAACTACTTTTGACTCCACAAACCTGGATTGCGCGGCCCCTATATTTTGGTATTGAATTTGAAAATATTATTTTGCTACACCTCTATAGTCATGTTTATGTAACGTTAAATTGATGCTGATGGACACCAAAAAAAATGTCATCTTGTATGAAGCGTGTTTGTGAATTTGTCATTCCCTATTTTGATTATGTGTTTTTTTGTTTCTCTTTCAGGTGAATACAATGAATTTAATTTCACTAGCACATCGAATGATGTCACTATGTCCATGAACGTAACGAACGAATGGGGCGTTCCTTCTCCTTTGGCCATGCACGGGGACACTAACGCATCCGACTTTGGCTCCTCTTTCGATAAGTGGCTATACACGGACGCGGTCAACGGCCTTTACGGAGACAAACTGACGCCCGCGACGAAGAAGCAGAAAGTTGTAGTAGAACCTGTCGCGGAAACTTTCACCCCCAGCCGAGGTTGGGGGCTTATTTTGGGTCACGAAGATTCTGTCGACATGTACAAAAGAGATATTGACAATCCGCTGCTATGCTACGATGTTAAAAGTGAGAACATTAGTGCTCCATCTTCTGTGAAAAGTGATGTGACAGTCGTTGACTACCCTTATTCGGTTACTCCCATGATGGTTGACGATTTGACATCCTCGTACGATGTCACTGTGGCGGCGCACAGCGACGACACTTTCTCCCGCCACCCGGCTTCGCCCGACGCGGCGACATCGTTCGGCGATGCCGGTCACTCGAACCAAACCTATGAAGAGACTGTCACGGGAACACACGCACAATTCCCGCAGGGCTACGAAGGGACTGAAGGGGGCGAGAGTAGAAGTTTCCTAGGGCAAGATTCCGTGTCTGTTCAAGGCCGGGTTTTCGGCCACTTGGGGAAGTTCGGGGACGCTCCGTCGAGTCCTGTGGGGGAGAGGATCAACTTGGACAGTGCGAGTCGACCTGGTATCGCACGACCCAAACTGGACCTCAGCCTGATGAATATGACCACACCGTTGGAGAGCATCGGTATCAACACTCCCGACGTTCTGGAGTCGTTCGTCGGCGACTTCAATCTACTCTCGTATCTTTGTGATGTGAGTACGGGTTGAAACTATGAATGTGTTGGGACTTAATTTTGGTTTTGTCTCGATAAAACTAATTTACTTTCTTTGATTGTTTGAGATAGTAAAATGAAACAGGTGTCTACCATTCGGGAAAATCAGGGAAAACGGGAATTAGTCGGGAATTTGGTAAATTACAACAAAAATCTGGGAAAATGTTGTTTTACTCAAAATATGAAATATAATGATCATTAAATCAGTAAATAATATTTTTGTTCAAACTGTAGTTTTTGTTTGTTTGTAGCAATGTAATATATTTTATAATTCCTAGTAAACAATGTTAATAGATATTTCAAAGAAATGTTTATTTAGATTTTAAAACTTAATATTAATAAAAAATATTAGAAAAATGAAGGGGGGGGGGGAGTTAGAAGGATGTGACATGCTTTTTAGTGGGGAATTTCAGGAAATTATCAGGGGAAATCGGGGGAAAAAGTCGGGAATTTCATTGGTCAAGTTGAGTAGGCACCATGATGAAAGAACCTTGACAAAAAAATCCTAATATATGGAAAAATACATCCAAAAATTAAAGAAAGGATATAAAAATGTATACCCTTTTAAGAACCTTGATGAACCTAAAATATATTTGAATTCTGGTTCTTAAGCATTTTATTTTTAGGGTTCGAATTATGATTTCTCAAAAATAACTATTTTGGTTATCAACTTATTAGTTCTGGTTTGTTTACATAGTCAATTTTATTATAAGGTTGATTGCATCATTTAGATCAAACTCTACATGAACATTCAAATTAAATTAAATTAAATTTGTTACTCTTAACTATTTTGGGGTTAGGGATCTTTATTTATCGTCCCAATTATGTTACACCCTCTTAAATGGTTCCTCCCATTTTGGTGGAATGAATGTATTCTCTGATAGATTGTGGAACATTTTGTTTGGATTTTCAAGCAAGTTCCTCCCTTACTCTTGGCCATTCGTTTCCCAAAATACTTTTAACGCTTTTCATTTTCTTCCTCATTACATGTCCATATCATCTGACCCTAGCTTCCTCTGTTCCCCTCATAACAGCTAACATGCTGCTCACTAACTTCATTTTCATGGCCTCCACTTTCCTAGTCTCTCTTAACATTCATTGTCCATTTTGTGCCGGATGAGTAGCACAAATTTCGACTTGCTTACAATTAGTTTCACATAATATTGATTTTGTTTTGTTTTAGGACAAAGTCGCCACTCCGGAAGTTATGATGGAGTCAGCAGAACCGAAACCATCTTTTACCCAGGTTCATCCTTTGGTCCCCACTCTCAAGAAAGAACAGCCCACATCTGTGACGTCCAGGCAGAAAATAGATCCTCTTCCTCTGAAACCATCTCATCTGCGGGTTCATCCCATCCACCCTGCTTCCAAGAAAGACCAGGAGATACTTGTGGTGTCCAGAAAGAAAATAGATCCTCCTCCATCGAAACCGTCCCGACTTCTTTGTTCTCCGATAGTCCCTACCGTCAAGACGGAACAAGACATCCCTGTACGCTTTAAACAAGAGCTGGCTGCCAATCTTGTGGTCAAGAAACAGGGTCCCGCCAGAACCGTCAATTTAGTCATAAACAAACCACAAGGGCCTATCCCGACTGTCAACCTTGTCGGTGAGGTGAGGATTCCGGTTGAAACCTTGCAAAATCCCGGTAAACGAAATCTCATCAGGATCAAACCATCGGAAAGGAAACGAGTTAGGATGACCGCTACGAAGAGGAACTCGAGGAAACAGCTAAAACAAAGTGAAATACTTCGGTCCGAGGAGAATTCGACGGCGTCGACTGATGTAGATGTAGAGGGGGGACTGACCACCATAAACCTTAGCGATCTGACATCTTTGACCAGTTCAGGAGCTTCAACATCCAAACCAAGGAAGAGGGTCCCTCAAACACCGAGTAGATACGAAGAGTTTGCGTTTGATTTTTCTGACGAAGATACTAATCTACCCTCGACCTCAAGAGGAGTCGCGATGAGGATAAAAGAAGAACCCATGTCGCCGACTACCATCAAGAAGGGGCAGAGGCGAAGACTATCTTCCATCAACCAGGATCCGTCGTCAACCAACAAAAGGTCGAGACAATCTATATCATCGGGCGATGAGCTTGGCGAGTTCAGCCCCGGGTCCGGGTGTTTCAGGTACCGGGAACTCCGTGACAGGAACAACGAAGCGTCGCGGAAATCCCGGTTGAACCGCAAGGCGAGAGAGGAAGAGATGAAAGAGCAGTCTGATAAACTCGAGAAAGAAAACCACTCGCTCAGGATCAAAGCCGAGGAGATGGAGCGGCTCGTCAAGAAGATGAGGGAAGCCTTGCTGGAGGCTGTCATCAAGTCCAAGAAATAATGGAACACCCGAAGGAGGTCTCAACTCCAAGAAACGGACTAAAAAAGGCTCGAAGGCTTTTATAAAGTCAAAGGATCATTGCGTACTGGGAAGCTGTCGTAAATTCCAGGAAGCACTGAACAAACCAAGGACTCCCACCTGAGAAACTTCAGGAATATACACAAAACCTACAAAACTGACTTGAAAGTTCAAGGAAATGGCGTATTTGAAGATGCATTGCTGTTAAAGATGGTACCTTCAAATCCTCGAAATAGGATGTAATAAATTACTAGGGGTGTGCTCATTACACTTTTTCAAATCGAATCGAATGAGATCTTCCTGAAGCCAAATCAAAAGTTTGAATATTTAGACGAGTTAAATGTTCGATAGAAATATACTTTGCTTATAACTATATAAATCTTAGGGTTAAATGTAATTTAGAAAATGCTTTATTTCAAACATAATTGAATTATTTTAAGTTTTTTTATGCAAATATTAATTTGTGTTTGTGATTGGAAATACCACCAGAAAATGGAAAAAAAAAATGCGTGTTGTGACTTTGAATATAAAAAAAATTTGGTGAAGCTTCGTAATTTCGAATCGAGAATTTTACTTTCGAATCTTTAAGTTTAAGCGAAAGAATATTTAAAGTTATCCCTCTTAGATATACATCATATTTAACATGATAAGGCATCAGAAATAATGTTATCGTGTTGGTACACTTGTTTGCCTCAAACGAAATAGGGGGATAAAAATTTGTCCTCTCGTACCATGAGGGAAAAACTCTAGAATTATAAGATCTGTTTCTGTCATTTACTGTTCTTTGGCATTTAACAATTAACATAAACAAGTTCTTGTGGATGTTTACATAATATACATGTAATTATAATGTAAATTTGAGTATAATCTTAAAGGAGTTAAGATAGGATTTACTATAGATTCACACGTTCCGCTGAAAAACTAGTGCTGTCACGTGAGGAGCTCTAATCCAATCACAAGAGAGATCCGTCTAATCGGCGCGAATTGTTCCGCTAAAGTTGTCTGATCTGCCCCGAGATGTTTGGCACAGGAGAACAGACCATCTCAAACCGGTACACACGCACATTTGAACAACACATGTGCTCGGAAGCGAGCGGACATCTTCGTTGGCCGCTGTGAGTCTGGAAAATGATCTGAAATATGTTTTTGTTGATAATCGATAATCGGCTATTTAAATTTTGCGTTGCAATGTATTGTGGGTCAACTTAAAATGTACAAGTTGCTGTGTCACTCAAGCAGTGTCTGCTTTCTATTGTTGGCGAACGAACGTGTCTGCTTTCTATTGTTGGCGGGCGAATGTACGTGTCTGCTTTCTATTGTTGGCGGACGAACTTGTCTGCTTTCGATTGTTGGCGGACGAACTTGTCTGCTTTCGATTGTTGGCGGACGAACTTGTCTGCTTTCTATTGTTGGCGGATGAACGTGTCTGCTTCCTATTGTTGCCGAACGTGTGAATCAAGCTTTATGAGCCAGGTTTTGCGGAAGTGGTTCAGCTAGGAATATAAACATGACATAAAGTTGAAAAAAACATGTCGAGATAAGCATTTTAAAAGGGAATTATTAGTTAAAGAGTAGGTTATGTATAATTGGAATTATATTGATTATTGGACCTGTATGCAATTTAAATATAAATATATATTTTAATATTATATTTATGATACTTTTGTTTAGTTTGCTCACGTTAGTAATGTGAAGACTTAGTTTTTATTGATTTATCTCGTAATGTACTAGGGTTTGCCTGAAATTGGGCCCTCTTAGGGCAGGTAGCACAAAGCACCGTTTGAGTGATTAGTAAGAATTGTAAACAAATTTGCAAATAAATTTCTCACATTTAATGTTCTGTTTTCATTTTAACTATAGGTGTGTGAGTATGTATTTTTCACTTTTGAATAGAGTTTGAATGAAAGTGTCTCTTCCCACCCCCCCTCCCCTTGTTCACTATAAAGTATTATTTGTATATTAAATATTTTCATTGAATTTCTGTAATACATCTATGCATAAACCATAAATAAGTACAAATACAATATGTTTAAAAAAAACTGCTTAAAATGTAAAACATTTGAATTTTTAAATAAACTTACTTTAACTACTTTTATTTTCTAATGGGGCAAAAGGAAATATTGGACAAATTGCGATGAGATATCTTAAAAATGTATCAAATTAAACTAGAAATTTTTGAGAAAAAAGATTGAAAATTAAGAGTATTCAAAATTTAAAAAAAAAAATCTTTTCGTTCAAACAGCTACTAAAAACTCCTCGGTGACCTGGCGGTCTAGGGGTTAAGGTGTCAGACTTCTGTGCTGGCGGCCGGGGTTCAATCCCCGGTCCCGGCACAGATTTATCTGATTACCAAACCCTTCCTTCACCTCTGACAAGACATCTTGTGAATGTGTGGAATNTGCTGGCGGCCGGGGTTCAATCCTCGGTCCCGGCACAGATTTATCTGATTACCAAACCCTTCCTTCACCTCTGACAAGACATCTTGTGAATGTGTGGAATGCCAGGCCTCCACCGTGGTTCGGATTCCACGTTAAACTGTAGGTCCTCCATTTAATCTCACAATCACCCTACCATTACACATTAGCGTAAGTGCATATAACCCGAACGGGTAGTAAGACGCGGTGCTAAATATTATTATTATGTGAGATAAACACATACTTTATTAAAATAGAAACATTTTAATTTTCACAACCTCCCTTTACATTTGGTTGAAAACGATATTAAAAAATAATGAACTGATGCGATATTTCTAAGTGTGTTTAGTGTGTCTTAGGGTGGTAAGCAAAGAACATCACTCTAACGTGTACAGTAACCCCGTGGCGTCTTTGGTGCTGACTGACAGCTCACAGCTGTCACTTCTTACAGTCAACGTTTAGGTATATACCTAAATGTTGGCTGTCAGAAGTGACAACTGTTAAACACACGTTTTTGCAGATCATATGGTTCGAAAGCTGTCAGTCGGCACCAAAGACGCCATGGGGCTACTGTAGCATCCTTAGGAGGCGACTGATTAATACAATGTCTGAATTTTTAGAGGTTGCTGAAATAGTAAGAGAAAGAATTTTTAAATTAACCGAACAAGGTTGGCTCAGTGGTAACGGCACAAGCGCGCACAGCCAAAGGTTTATGGTTTGATTCCTGTGTCTGGGTTGTATTGAAAGGAAACTTGTCTCTCATGTAACCATGTAAGGATGATTTATTACACAATGGCACTGTCAGATAAGAAAACACACATATTTACTAGACAGACTGTGATTATTATGTTAACAGCCATTATAAAGGTGAGCACCTTTGAGCAATCAAATACCTAGGTATTATGAAATAGAATAACCAAGATAATTATTTAGTTGTATGAAAAACTACAATTTGCTTACTTTTAGTTGTGAGTGCTAAGCACAGCCGTTAGTTTCATCTACTTAACATAGACCTAGGGTTAAGGTGTCGGACCTCTGTGCTGGTGGTCCGGGGTTCAATCCCCGGTCCCGGCAAAGATTTATCTGATTACCAAACACTTCCTTCACCTCTGACAAGACATCTTGTGAATTGAGGAATGCCAGGCCTCCACCGTGGTTCGGATTCCACGTTAAACTCTAGGTCCTCCATTTCATCTCTCAATCACCCTACCATCACACATTAGCAAGTGCGTATAAGCCGAACGGGTAGTAAGACGCGGTACTAATAATAGTATCTCCAGCCTGTGGGCAGGTCTGTTAAGTAAAATGCCTCCATCTTCCTCGGTCATTCCACCATTCTTCCTCCTGCACTCTCTTCCACTCCTCTCCTCTCACTTGCACACTTGCTGCTATCGGTTCCTACCATCCTTACTTGGTCTTCCTCGCTGTCTCTTCCCTACATACTTCATATCCATTAATCTTCTTTAAACCCCCTTCCATCCTCATTACGTTTCCATAACTATCTAATCCTAGCTTTCTCTACCATCTAATGTACCCCAACTCTAGACCTTACATCCTCATTCCTAATCCTCACTCTTCTGATGACAGCCAGCATGTTCCTCATAGACTTCATTCCCATGGCCTCCACTTTCCTTGTTCCTCTTTTATCCGAAGTTTCCTTCATACGTAACTATGGGTACGAAGTATGCTCTATACAGCACTTCCTTACACTTTAAGGACACTTCTCTCCCCCATTCATTAAAAGTTATGAATGGACGCTATTAATGACAAGGTTCTAGATGGATTAAAAGAGTAATTTAGTTGAGGGTCTCTTAAAAGAACTGTCTAGATCTGTACAAGAATGTCAAAACTTGTGAATTATCGCTGAGGCTTCGCTATAAATAATAATAATATTTAGCACCGCGTCTTACCACCCGTTCGGGTTATACGCTTTAAGTACTAATTACTCTAATGGATCAGGAGTTGGGAAGGTTGAATTAGAGGAAGTGAACCAGCATTTGCGTGGAGGGAGAGTGGAAAACCATTTTAGGAAAAACTGCCCCCAGTTCACCCGATCCGAGATTCGAACCTCGATCTCCCCGTCCTCGGCAGTCGAGCTCAACACGACTAGCGCGTTAGCCAACTACGCCACCGAGGCTTGGCTATAAACACTTGTGTGTTGGACAAAGTACAAAAGGTGGACTGGGTTGGACTCTACGGCTGGGGCTGACGACCTGCCAGTTCGAAAGAAGGTTTACTTTAGTACAAGAGATATGAATGAAAATATTGAATATTGTTCATCTGGATCAGGAGAAGGCGTTTCAAGATGCCGAGAAAGAGGGGGAGCTCGTTATTTGAAAACTTTTTCTGCCACAATATCGGGGAGAAAGAATAAAAATTTATTGTAATCGTATTTGCATTCTAAGGGTCGGGTCTTATGACTCCTGGATAAATATTTCTATCTGGCGGATAAGTTAAAAGTTCCGTCTTATGACTGCCAGATAAAATGTAGTTATCCATCACATTTTTATCGGAAGGGTTTAAGTACCTGATAAATTTTAATCTGGAAGTTAAAATTGTTGTTGCCATAGGGACGCGTTGTTTTTAACGAGGTTTAGCCAATCAGAATCTGTTTTTAGGTTAAAATCCTGGTTCACGTGTTTAGTAGGCCCAGGCTCTTAACTATATAAAGTTAGACCATTTAATTCACCTATTTACATAAACTGAAAAGCTATTTGTAGAGTTATTATTATTATTATTATTATTATTATTATTAGCACCACGTCTTACTACCCGTTCGGGTTATACGCACTTACGCTAATGTGTNCGTCTTACTACCCGTTCGGGTTATACGCACTTACGCTAATGTGTAATGGTAGGGTGATTGTGAGATGAAATGGAGGACCTACAGTTTAACGTGGAATCCGAACCACGGTGGAGGCCTGGCATTCCCCACATTCACAAGATGTCTTGTCAGAGGTGGAGGAAGGGTTTGGTAATCAGATAAATCTTTTCTGGGACCGAGGATTGAACCCCATTTGTAGAGTTATATTTATGTAAGAACAACCTATCAAAATGTGAATACAATAAATGAAATTTTGTAAATGTCGAACCAAACTATAGAAAACATTTTGGCAGACACCGAAATTATTACTTGCAAGATTTTAATAAAATGTAGAGCGTTGTCGCCACTTGACAGGTAGTAGTGGTAGCAGCAGGGTTTATACGCATGCGCACACCAGTAAAAACAGTACCCACCTTGCGTTTTCTGAATAAACATTCATTTATCCTTCAGATAGCTATCCGGTAGATAAATTAAGTTCATAATACGCGTAAAATATTAAAGTGGCTGATAACTTTTATCTGGTAACTAACTTTAACCTCCAGATAGCAATATTTATCCGGTAGTCATAAGACCGGCCCTAAGAAGCATTATTAGGGGATTTTGTTAACTTTTTAATCATTAAATAAAATAAAATATATGTTTAGAAAGTCATACTTTAGGGAATTTTAATCACTGGTGGTGATTGGAGGTGAGCACTGGACCTTGCATGAAAAGTGAACAGACTTTTTTTTTACCCAATTAAAAAGGTTTTATCGGCGATCACAACTGCCTTGAGTTAGATTTAGATAGGTGGACACTTTTTCCACGATTATAAAGTTGCTAAAACCATTTTCATGCACTCGTACATCCCTCACTATTGATAGATATTATCAATAACCATATAATAATAATACAGTAAAATGTTACCAATTTTAACTGAAAAAAACCCATGTATTTTCTGAAAGGCTCTTTCTACCAAAGATAAATATGGTAGGTACTGTAGCCCCATGGCTTCTTTGGTGTTGACTGACAGCTTTATGCTGAGAGCTAACGGCTTTGAAAAGTTACCAGACCAAATTATGTATCCCTACGCCAAACCATATGATCTGCAAAAACATGTGTTTAACAGCTGTC
>CABFOW010007486.1:0-23727 GCA_902141385.1 Timema californicum | reverse complement strand
AAATCTGTGCCGGGACCGAGGATTGAACCCCGGCCGCCAGCATAGAAGTCCGACACCTTACCCCCTAGACCGCCAGGTCACCGTCAGTTTTGTTATTCAAGCGATATATTTTCTTCCAATACCGACTTGCCAGGCCTGTCAAAGCGACATATGCCCTATAATCTAATTTAATACTAGGACAGACACAACATCCAGTCCCCCAGACGTTAAATTGTATCAAACCGAAAGTGTAAACTCATGTTTTCATCAATGATATATTTTTTCGGCCATGGCTGAAATCGATCCGGAGACCCTTAGCTCAGAAGCCAAAACACGCTACAGACAGAGCTAAGATGTTGGATTATAATCTTATTTAATTAATATAATATATTAATAAAATTAAGACTCTGTGTATTTGTTTGTAACGTGCATTGATCGAAACACATGCACCTTGAAACAGGAATTTTCAAAATAGAATTTTGATTTTTTTTAAATTAATTAATAACTGGGTCAGTCAAAATAAATTTAAGAGGTTTATTTTATGAATGTTTGAGGCAAATAAAAGCATTTCCGGAGGTAACGACGCAATGGATTGCGTGGTCACCCCAAGGAACGATGGGCACGTTTGCTAATTATACATAATGTTAACCCCGCGCCTTACTACCCGCTACAGTTATACAGATATGTTCTAACTAAGTTAATGTACTAGGAATGAAGATTGAATTTAGATAAAGTGTATCCGCATACGCGAAGAGGGAGAGTAGATAACCTTTTAGAGGTGGAAAGCCACCCTCGATACACCCGACTAGGATTCGAACCCCTATCCACCCGTCATTAAGAATCCAGTCTATTTCGAGAGTAACTACTTAAACCATGAGGCCACCTAAGCGATTTTTGTGTAGTAAAAAAAGTAACTCTCATATTATCTGATTTAAATATTTTTAATACCCGCTTCGGTGTACGTATGGTCTAAGGTGATACTTTTGAAATAGACTGGACTGCTGAGGACGGGGAGATTGTGGTTCGATCCAGGTTGGGTGCTTTCAAGGTAGTTTTTTTTAATAAATGGTTTCCCACTCTTTCCGCGAAAATTCGGGTACATTTCCTCTAAATTATATATTCCTCATCCCTAACAGCCTTAAGTCTCGGTGTTAAAAACAAATTATTTTTACTTTGTTTCACTGTAGAGAGAGATATAATATTATTTCACGTATTGTACTTAGTTTATTTAAGGCGATTGGCCCTTATATTTGGCGCGGAAAGTCAGAGCCGTGGGAATAAACGGTTTACTCCAAGAATTTTTATTGTTTTGAAATTTTATTTTCGGAAACGGTTTGTTCAAGAATAGAAGCATGTTTATTAAGTTATACTTTTTATATACACACCTCCTTTATAATTTTATCACTGATAAAATATCAATAAATTTGACGTTTTTCAATAGAAAACTGCCGGTTTCATAACAAAAAATAAGAAAATATAACCATTAGTAAACATTGATACATTATCTTAGAAGGGATGTTGAAAATATTAACATAAAAATCTCACTCGTTCTCGAGAAAACTTACATTTACAAATGTATGTTTATTTCCACAAAACCTGTCTGATAGATAGCGCCATCTACAGTTTCCGTGATCCATGTGTTCTTGTTGGCGCGGAAGGATACTTTGGTCGGTTGTGAAGCCACGCCACGCCTTTCACCTTCCCGCTCACCGTCCCTCAAAATAGATTTTAGACTTGCACTCGACAGGGACAAGGGTCTTAAGATTTTACTCATTCGCCCAATTATAGGTAAATGGTTTATTTTCATCGTTTATAAATCATACATTCTCAAAAATATAATATTTTAATTAACTAAAATAAATAACTCGTTATATGTATGTGGCTGGCCTCCTCACTAAAAGGCTCTAGCCCTTGGGTTTGGTTGTGTCTGCCGTTACGTGCCCGTCAAGAGAAAGTTTTTCTAAACGGTCGTTCGCTTGGATCACTGGTCGAAGCGCCGTGAGATGAAATCAGACGCAACCCACACGACGTCCGTGTAGTCAATATCAACAGAGAATACATAACAGGGCACTAAGCAAGTTTGTCCCATATAACTAGTTAACTAACAGTTGGATTTCGATCAAATTAAAAAAAAAATAGGTAAACTACCGGACCACTTTTTAAAATATCAATTAATTAGTCTCTGAAACTAAGGATCAATGTTTTTAATAAGTTTATGGACATATTTGCTTGAATAAACGTTACACAACATGTCTAATATATATATATATGACTCAACACTATATTCAATATTTTATATCTGTGTTGCGTGACTGTGCTATATCATTGCACCTCTGTGCTACATCCCTCGTACATCCCTGATGATATACATCCGCGGTGACGCTCAATCTACTGGTTGGTAATTTAGCTTTTACTCGCGTCATTTTGTAGTCCTATTTTAGAAGCTCCGTTGGCGAAACGCCTCACACAGGAGTTTAATTCGTTGTCGCTAAGAGGACAAACGCGAGCATTTTCCGTTCAACTGCTAAGGTCCGTCACCTTGGCTCAGTCCGTAGAGTGTAAGAGTCCCGGGTTCAATGCCGCGCTATGGCCGAAAAATGTATCATTAGTGAAATGTGGGTTTTTCTCTTTCACAGTGATGAATCAATGGAAGTGGGTCTGGGTGTTGTGTCTGTTCTAGATTTAAGTTAATTTATCAGTCGTGTGCTGATTTGATCAGTCGGTTTAGTAGGTGCACGTTAAATTAATAATTTAAAAAAAACACTGAGAGGATTGTATCCGTATATCGGTGTGCCCGGGACACTAATAGTGCCGCCAACTTGCACGCCCAATGTGCCGTTAACAAAGTGATGTTGATGGTAAATCACAGATATCTGTGAATGAGACAGAGAGATAACGTCTCTGTTTATGTTCTAACTGTCGGCCTGCGGGCCAAACACGGCCCACGATCACTGAGGATAGAGTTCTCACAGTATCCTGGAGATAACGTTTAAGGGAAGCACTAGGTGTCAGATGTGAACAAACTAATGATTCAAATAAAATATATATTTGTTAAAATAAGATCATCATTTTATTTTACTAGGCTTTTTTAGTAATAAAAATTAGTACCAATACATATTTATAATGCAAATTTGTTTTGTGAAAGTATGTGTTTGTTCATATTTCATAAGACATTTTCGGTGGTTTAATAACCTTTTTGTTGTGATAAAAACTTGAAAGATTCTACGAACAAAAATACAATTTATAAATTATTATTATTATTATTATCATTATTATTATTATTATTATTAGCACCGCGTCTTACTACCCGTTCGGGTTATACGCACTTACGCTAATGTGTAATGGTAGGGTGATTGTGAGATGAAATGGAGGACCTACAGTTTAACGTGGGATCCGAACCATGGTGGAGGCCTAGCATTCCCCACATTCACAAGATGTCTTGTCAGAGGTGAAGGAAGGGTTTGGTAATCAGAAAAATCTGTGCCGGGACCAATTTATAAAATAAGTATTGAAAGTAAATTCGTATCAGCTCATATTTATACATTTATAATCACACTAGGGATTAGGATTTCTAATGAAGGATGGTCTATGTTGTTTCACGGTAGGGGGTAGAACAATTTAACCCGACACCTTATCTCAGTCTCGGTAACCTGCCTGGCTACTGAGCTAAGGGTCACGGGTTTGACTCCTGGCATGGACGAAAATTTATCATTGATGAATATATAGTTTTATTCTTTCCCGTTAATAAATTAACGACCGGGGACTGGATGTTGTGCTTGCCCTAGTCTTAAGATAGATTATAAGGCATATGAAGCTACGACAGTTCTAGCAATATATGGCTTCAATAAAAAACAGACCATAGGCCGGAAACAGTAATGGAGGTAAAGCAAACCAAGGGCCCACGATTTTTCTTGTCTACTGGAGATGTCATTTTCCGGATCTAAGCACATTTGTAATAAAACTCATAAAACAATGATCGTTTATAAAAAAAAATGTAAAATAAATAAATTAAATACGCATATAATTTATTAGTTGTTTATTTAATATTATATATATGTATTTTTAATTTTCTTCTATGAAATAATGTTGTATTGTTCATGAGCCTGTGGGCCGCGGGTTGGAGATCCCCGATTTAAGAGTTGTTTGTAGGCCTATATTAAGATGAGGGAGCTACTAATATATATATATATCCAACCCTCGGTACAAACTTATGGTCATCTCTGCCCCTTGTGATGTAACACGTCGGACCCGTCCTGTTCTAGTTAACTCTTCTGAGACTTTCAAGATGCACATGGAAAAGTACAAGCAGGACAACGGCAAAGAGTACTGGCGGGTGATCGGCAGCGACGTTCCAAAATTCTACGTCACCCGTGCCTACCTCCATATAGACAACCTGTTCAACGGTGACAAAGTGCTAGGTGAGGAACTTGTTCAGTGCTCTTCACAGTTTCTGTTCTCCTAATACAACCTTTTCAACGGTGACTAAGTGCTAGGTGAGGAACTTGTTCAGTGCTCTTCACAGTTTCTGTTCTCCTAATACAACCTTTTCAACGGTGACTAAGTGCTAGGTGAGGAACTTGTTCAGTACTCTTCACAGTTTCTGTTCTCCTTAATACAACCTTTTCAACGGTGACAAAGTGCTAGGTGAGGAACTTGTTCAGTGCTCTTCACAGTTTCTGTTCTCCTAATACAACTGGACCACAACCAACAGCTGTTTGTTGGTACGAGTTCTACAACCATTAGATATTTTGTTAGGGTGGAGGAAGGTTGGATTTTAGAGGAAATGTACTAGTATTTTCTGGTAGGGAAAGTTGAAAATAATTTATAGAGTAAACTCAGCTCACCCAGACAGAGATTCGAACCCCCCAACTAACGTTCATCGGCAGTCCAATATATTGCGAGAGTGACCTCTTTGACCTGCGTTTGTAAACCGAAACGCTGCGTTGGGCGGTGAGCAGGTGTGTATCATGGGAGTTTAGGGGAAGATTGAAAAAAGAAGCGAGGGGGGGAAAAATTGATAAATAAAAATAAATATTTTGAAATCCTGATCAACACTATTTTTGGCTCACTTCATTGGCTGCATTGTCTGAGGCGTTATTCTTGCCATATACTGGAATGCCGAAGATAAGGAGATAAGTGTTTCAATCCCGGTTGGATGTTCTGAGATTGTTTTTTTTTTTTGCGAAATGGTTTTCCACTCTCTTTCTTCATAAAAATGCAGGTACACTTCCTCTAAATCATATATATATATATATATATATTCACCGTGTCTCACTAAACAGAACTACCTTATTTACAGGATGTTCGGAAACTCATGGCCCAAATCACGCATGTATCTTGTTTGAACAAAAAATAATACAAAATATCTGTAGACTTACATCCGGAAAACTAGGCTAATACCATTAAATTGTGTTCAAAGTTTCAGTGTACAGGGCTTGGAGAGCAAAGCTGTGCAAGCATGCGTATACAACCGGTCACATAAGAGCTAGGTGCTTGGAACTGCACGTGTAATTATGGCGAGCACTTTCTGTGATGTAGGACTGTTAATGATGACCTTCAGAACGTATTCCCATTTCTAGAAGGACCGATGTGTTATTCAATATTAATTGTGGTGTGTTCTGTTGTGCTCCAAGATGTCGAGGTGTGCAGTTCCACTCACCTAGCTCCTATGCAACCTGTTGTACACGTATGCTTGTTCATCTCTGCTCTACCAGCGCTGTACACCGAGACTTTGAACACATTCTTATTATTATTATTACTGCGTCTTACTACCCGTTCGGGTTGTATGCACTTACGCTAATGTGTAATGGTAGGGTTATTGTGAGATGAAATGGAGGACCTACAGTTTAACGTGGAATCCGAACCACGGTGGAGGCCTGGCATTCCCCACATTCACAAGATGTCTTGTCAGAGGTGAAGGAAGGGTAATTTCTTAGTTTATTCAGCAGTCTTCAGTTTGGAATTACTATAGGCCTATGTTATTTATCTGGCAATACATTTTTATGCTTTAAGCAACAATGAAAATTATATTAATGTAAGCTAGGTAGGCCTAGTTTAATTGTCAGCTTCCCAAATATTTTAAAGTTCATAAAACTGTGATAGGATTGACACCCCCCCGCCCCCTTAAATGCAATGTACCACCACCACCACCACCAATCCAATAAACAATACTGCCGAACTGATGAATTTGAGTGTGCTTTTTCTTAAATGTTTTCCCACTCTCTCTACACGCAAATGGTGTACATGGGTATACTGCCTATTTATTTGTATAAAATAGGTGGGAGGGATGAGACTGGCTAAAGTTACTTCCTGCTTTGATACACACCAACTCCCAGGACAAAATATAAGTGTATTTAAGATATTTCTAATATCGCTAACCCCTGATCGCAAGGAACTTGAGAACTGGCAACCCTGTCTTAAACTACTATTAACGTTCCCTCCAATGCGTATCAAGGTATACCAAAGGTGACCGACCACCCATCCCGTATTTAATTTTACTTTGAGAGTTTCAACCCCAACGCGTATGTGTTCCGTAAATGTCCCATATTTTAGAAATTGCATGGTGTGAAACATAGGTATTTTACAATATTAATTATTATTTTTAGCACCTCGTCTTACTACCCGTTCGGGTTATACGCACTTACGCTAATGTGTAATGGTAGGGTGATTGTGAGATGAAATGGAGGACCTACAGTTTAACGTGGAATCCGAACCACGGTGGAGGCCTGGCATTCCCCACATTCACAAGATGTCTTGTCAGAGGTGAAGGAAGGGTTTGGTAATCAGATAAATCTGTGCCGGGACCGAGGATTGAACCCCGGCCGCCAGCACGAAAGTCCGACACCCTAGACCACCAGGTCACCTTTTAAGAATAAAAGAGCATTTATCTGATTACCAAACCCTTCCTTCACCTCTGACAAGACGTGTATTAATCACAACTTGTGAATGTGGGGAATGCCAGGCCTCCACCGTGGTTCGGATCCCACGTTAAACTGTAGGTCCTCCATTTCATCTCACGATCACCCTACCATTACACATTAGCGTAAGTGCGTATAACCCGAACGGGTAGTAAGACGCGGTGCTAGTAGTAGTAGTAGTAGTAATAGTAATAATAATAATAATAATAATAAAAGAGCATGCGTGACTGGTTATATGAATGTTGCTGAAACGCAGGGATTATGCAACAATGAAGATCGAACTTTTTACGAATTGTAAAGAATCGCATTGACTTATTTTCTTTAACCGCCATTTTGTCCAGTAACTTATTTTCCTCAGGGTCAACAACTAAATGCTATAAAGTGTGAATAAAGCTAAATGATGTAATACAATTATTTTTTTTCATTTAATATAATGTAATCAAAATGTACATTTTTATAGTTATTTCCTCAAGTACACATATCATTACACCCTATTTACCTTAATTGAATCAGAAATGATGCAATTTAGAACGAATTGATAAAAATTAAATATTTAAACAAATTACAAAGAAATAATACTGTGTTTTTATTCACTTGTAATAATACAAAAATTGACTTAGTTCCTTCTTGTTCGCACTGATCCTATTAAGTATATTATTGATTAAAATTAGTTTATATTATTCACTTAATGGTGTGTATTTCGGTTCATTTTTCAATTTCCTTAATCAAATTGTTTCCCTGCGGTCAAAACTCAATAGACATTAAACAGGTAAACATTGAAAAGATAAATTATTATTATTAGCACCACGTCTTACTACCCGTTCGGGTTATACGCACCTACGCTAATGTGTAATGGTAGGGTGATTGTAGTTTAACGTGGAATCCGAACCACGGTGGAGACCTGGCATTCCTCACATTCACATGATGTCTTGTCAGAGGTGAAGGAAGGGATTATTAATTAAGTAAATCTTAGCCGGGACCGGGGATCGAACCCCGGCCACCAGCATAGAAGTCTGACACCTTACCTCTAGACCACCAGGTCACCCGAAAAGATAAAAATAATACAAATATTATAAAAGCGGTTATAGATAGTTTTATATGTAGATGATTAAAAATATGATGTGTTTAAATAACATTTTTAGAATTATTGATGGTTTTTAATCAGTCTATGATACACATAAAATATATATTATTAATTGATTAATATCGTCGTTTGTTACGTAATTATAATGTTGACAACAACAAAATTATCGGCTTTAGTGGCCGAATGATCTAACGCGCTACTCTAGTGTTGTACTATACTACCGAATACAGGGAGATATGGGTTCAATCCCAGTCGTATACACTGAGGGAGGTTTCCCCCCGAATGGTTTTCCACTCTTCTTCAAATCAAATGCATGTGCACTTCACCTCAATTAACTCTTATTAATCCCTAAGTCATTAGTGTAATTAGCTTATAGCTGCATCGCCTAAACGGGTAGTAATATGAAGTGCTAAAAAAAATTAAATGCAAAATATTAAAATAATAATTAAATTTTATCTATATCGTTGATAACGCAATGTATCGGAAACACTATTTTACCGAAAATAATCAGTTTAACTAAAACTTTGGGCTGAAGCCGTCCTTTTAAAATGTGCTAATTCTATTTATTTTAGCACCGCACCTTGATAAATCTCCAGGCTATACGCATACTTACTAATTACACTAATGAAGTAGAGAGGAGAAAGGCTGAATTCAGAGGAAATGCACCCACACTTGCTTGGAGGGGAAATGGAAAATTATTTTGTACTAATCCCCTTCAATACACCCGGACGGGATTCGAGCATCGATTTCAACTGTCATCGGCGGTCCAATCCAACACGTGAGTGAAGCCTTGGCCCATGCGGCCACCGGAACGGGTAATTTCTAATTCAAAAGAACGATAAGTAGCAGCCTGGCTCCCTCCATAGTGTCATCCCACAAGCCAACTGTAACGACAGAGTGGTCGCCGCATGTAGGCGAAGATAGTGTCAACATTTGTGGTTAGAAGGCGTCATGCGGTCAGCACTGTAAGAACTACCGACGTTAATCTCATTTTTCTAGACCAGAGCTGCTACTTATTTATTCAAGTAGCTCCTCACGAGCCTGAGGTTGACCCCCGTTACAGACAACCCCACCCCACAGAAGAGTCTGTAAGCTCCGGAGATCGAACCAGAGACAGAAGTACGACCACGTGACACGCTCTAAACCAATCACCAGTCTACAGTCGACCCTTAGGCCAGCGTCGCACTGGACCGAAGTTAATCCTCTGTAAGACAGGAAGGGCTGAATTATAAACTGAGTGAAATTAGGTCCCAAACTCATTAGCAATTAATAAAGAATCCGTAATAATCTGGTCATTAATTTCTATGCTTTATGGGGAACCTTTATTAATACTATTATTTCTAACAAATTTCCAAATATCCTTGTGTCTGCTTTTGATACTATTTTACATTGATTTCATCCAATTGTCTATGCCTATAATCAAAGTAGTTTTAACTAATTTACGAAAGTGTGAAAAATCTGAATAGAATTCATTATTATTTGTTTGTTTAAACTTTATGAAAAAAAAAAATTCTTAATATAATATTTAAGTGTAAAATAAAACCAATTCGGATATTTGGAGGAATTCTGAACAGTAATTTGTGGAATATAAGTTTTGAATCTCCTTTAGACTAAATTTGTAATAATAATAATAATAATAAACTAGTTCTTTCACAATTGACGAGGATTTAAATAAATCCTTCAGCCCAACACCCGGTCAACTTCTGTGGACAGGTTCAGTTACAAATGGCGATAAAAACCGGTTATTATAAATCAAGGTCAGTGCAAATAAAACAACTAATAAAGAGTAATCATCTTGTTTTTATTTGAGAGAGAAACGATATCAGATTTTCTTTTGTTTGGACGCGTTTATCTTGGCGACCATCACGTATAGTAGAATCACTGTAAGAACTGAGATGAGTACCTGACAGCTACAAAAGTTACTCTGTCTCTCTTTATTTTAATAATAATTATTATAATAATAATATTTAGCACCACGTCTTACTACCCGTTCGGGTTATACGCTTTAAGTACTAATTACTCTAATGGATTAGGAATTGGGAAGGTTGAATTACAGGAAGGGAACCCGTATTTGCGTGGAGGGAGAGTGGGAAAACCATTTAGGAAAAACCACCCCCAGTTCACCCGACCGAGATTCGAACCTCGATCTCCCCGTCCTCGGCAGTCAAGCTCAACACGACAAGCGCATTAGCCAACTACGTCACCGAGGTGGGTAATTATTATAAAATAGTAATAATAATGACCTTAATTTATCTGGTGAAGTTTAAGGCGCGAGGCTTCTCTTTTCCTTGTACCAGAGATCATACACAACAATATTAATGGTATAATAATATGATTTTTTAAATGAGAGAATAAGATAAAACCCTTTACAAGTTAAATCCTATACTTATCTTTATTAATATATTAATAGCATTATGAATTTGTCTGCCATGAGCATTTAATGATATTTATTGCGATCAGATGTTCTGTGAATTTAAAAATTAGTAGCCTCTGTACACAAACATATGCACCTAGAACTTGTAACTTTAAAATTTGGATTTGTATTTTTAATTAATCGGAAGAAATAAAATGAGATATTTTATATCTGTTTTGAAGAAAAGAAAAGCATCGCAATCCATTGCAGTGTAACCCAGGGCAACATCGCAATCCATTGCAGTGTAACCCAGGGCAACATCGCAATCCATTGCAGTGTTACCCGGGGCAACATCGCAATCCATTGCAGTGTTACCCAGGGCAACATCGCAATCCATTGCAGTGTTACCCAGGGCGACATTGCAATCCATTGCAGAGTTACCCAGGGCAACATCGCAATCCATTGCAGTGTTACCCGGGGCAACATCGCAATCCATTGCAGTGTTACCCAGGACAACACCGCAATCCATTGCAGTGTAACCCAAGGCAACATCGCAATCCATTGCAGTGTTACCCTGGGGCAACATCGCAATCCATTGCAGTGTTACCCAGGGCAACACCGCAATCCATTGCAGTGATACCCGAGGCAACATCGCAATCCATTGCAGTGTTACCCAGGGAAACATCACAATCCATTGTAGTGTTACCTGGGGCAACACCGCAATCCATTGCAGGGTTACCCAGGGCAACATCGCAATCCATTGCAGTGTTACCCAAGGCAACGCTGCAGTTCAAATTATTTCAATAATTTGGTGCTGTTTATTTGACCAGATATACAGCGCTGTGCGAAATTAATAGAAACAATTAGAATTTTTTTTAAATGCATACACAACCTTAGAGCACGGCAATGAGCATATGTTAGCACAGCCTTATGGGTAATAATTGACACAAATGGCAGTGTGACCAACCTAACTGAAGCCACCCGAAATATCCCTTCCAAGTGCAATGTTTCTATTAGTTTGTACAACACTGTATTGGGAGGCCGTAACTCTTAAGGTGTTAAAATAGTTTAGAGTGAATTCCTAAAAGCCAGAAAGCAGGTGGATTTATAAAGTTCCTGGGGGGAGCTATTCTGCAGTATGAGAACAAATAGGGGATGAGGCAAATACAAATGACAAAAATTGTGTTGTGAATCCCCTATTATTTATTTAGCACCGAATCCAACCACCCGTTTGGGTTATACGCTTAAGTAGCTTAAGTACTAATTGTTTAGGAATTGGTACGGTTGAATGTAGAGGAAGTGAACCCGCATTTACGCTCAGGCAGAGTGGAAAACTATTTAGGAAAAATCAGCCCCAGTTCACCCGAGCGAGGATCTAACCTCGATCTCCCCGTTCTCGGCGGTCTAGCTCAATACGAAACTACCACGTTAGCTGACTACGCCACCGAAGCTATTAAATGGCATCATTCGATCCACAAAAATCCATTCTACGCTCCTACAACAGTTACCTTTCTTTTCCCGGGCATTTGCTCTTAATGATAAACATAAATATGTGGACTTTTGTACTTTTCAGAGGGGAAAATTTCAACCTTAAAACTATGTTTACGAGTCAATGTATGCATAGGGTATTTTTTTTAATTGGTGTCAAATATTCTAGGAGCGTATCCCCATGGACTAACCTAAGTTAATATAAACATGGGTCCAGAAACGGGTTGTGTCTGAGCCAGAAGGAGTTTTACTGTTTAATTAACAAACAATCCAAGAGAACAGGCAATGCAACCAAACAAGACAAAGTTTTAACAGAAACAAACAGAACCACAAGACAGAACATTTTGATACAATACTGGTTCAAAATGGTGTCTTGTTTCCATGTATTCTTTGAGCCAGCGTTCCATGCTTTGTCGCACTCTATTGAAGAGACCTGGGACACAGACGAATAATATACCCAGACACTCAGCCTTCAGGTGAAAATGGTAGCGCTCCTTTTGGCAGCTTGAGTCCTTCACCACTAGGATCGCTGCGGTGAGTCCTATCATCACTCAGCAGTGACACTAGCGAAGCCCGGTGTTGAAGGACTCAAGCTGGTAAAAGGATCGCAACTAAACCCCCGTGAGGTTGAGAGTCTGTTACTTAATTGTCTGTGACCAAGGGGTGTTGCGTATTTGATCACATCAACTTGTGAGACGTTCTTTTAAATCCTCAACATCAGGCACAGGAGTTGAGTAAACAATGGACGTCAAATGTCCCCAGAGATTAAAAAAAACCATTCAATGGCTCCCCCACGATCAATCCATCTTTGAGGAAAACTTTAACAACTCTGAAACTAAGCGTTTCTAGACCCCATGTTTGTGTTACCGTTTCTTACTGTTTGGTCCATGGGAATACACCCCTAGAATATATGACACCAATTAAAACACACCCTGTATATATGAAAAGTTTTATTTTCATTCCAGAAAGTCGACCTTGGTGGTCTTGTGGTAAAGTTCTCGCCTCAGGATCCGATGTTAGTGGGTTCAAACCCAACCGGGGTCTACGGATATTCGGAGGGGAAGTAAATACGTCGGTTGTGGCGTGTAAATGAAACATGGGAGGTATGTGAAAATAACTTTCATGGCGAAATTGGTGGTCCCTTTCATTCTCGCTCATAGAAGTTATCACGTGCATGTTAAATACCTTAAATAAACGTTCCAGTAAACTTCAAACTCGTGTAGTGTTATAGGTTTTGTAGATATCTCAGCTAAACGCAACATCCGATGGGCAATATCTCAGCTAAACGCAACATCTGATGGGCAATATCTCAGCTAAACGCAACATCTGATGGGCAATATCTCAGCTAAACGCAACATCTGATGGGCAATATCTCAGCTAAACGCAACATCTGATTGCAATATCTCAGCTAAACGTAACATCTGATTGGCAATATCTCAGCTAAACGCAACATCTGATGGGCAATATCTCAGCTAAACGCAACATCAGATGGGCAATATCTCAGCTAAACGCAACATCTGATGGGCAATATCTCAGCTAAACGCAACATCTGATTGCAATATCTCAGCTACCTAGACAAGAAATACTGGATACGAGGTGTCGAGATTTCCAATTGGTTCCAAACCTACGATACCAAAACGAGTATATAGCTGTTATCATTACACAGGAGTGGACCTCTGCAGAGGGGATTCTGGTATAGTGACACGGGTGTATTTGTCTTTCTGACATAGTGTTATTATTATTATTATTATTGTTAGCGCTGTGTCTTACTACCCGTTCGGGTTATACGCACTTACTCTAATTTGTAATGGTAGGGTGATTGTGAGATGAAATGGAGGACCTACAGTTTAACGTGGGATCCGAACCACGGTGGTGGCCTGTCATTCCACGTATTCACAAGTTGTGATTAATACACGTCTTGTCAGAGGTGAAGGAAGGGTTTGGTAATCAGATAAATCTGTACCGGGACTGAGGAATGTTATATAAAACACGCATGCACATTAAATACATACATAAAAAATTATAAAATTCAAACAAAATATAATAAAACTAGGAAAAACTAACATTTAAAAATCACAGACTTGAGTCAGTCAGTATGTCACGTGATTACATTTTCACACACAAGCGATGAAAGCCGAGCCTACACATCCCCTATTTTAGGCAACCCACTCGCCACCACTGTATAGTTACCGTCTGCAATAGCTCTAACTTTATGTGACATTCTTGGCATTTAATAAATATTATCAAGTTAGGTTTGAAATGTATAGAAAATCTTAAGATTTAACAATGGATAGGACTCGAATTATCAAAATATTTCCTTCTAATAATCGATGTAAATATTTTTTTCTACCGTTAGTTCACATACGAATTTCAAGGGGAATTATAATGGATTCGAACTATCGATTTTTTAAACTAACCAATGTCGAATTAGCCAAATCCTACTGTATTATGAACATGTATTAAATACATATATATATATATCTATACTCGCTTTGCTCGTCGTGGGCTCCGCCCCCCAAACCCCTCCCCCCCAGTGAGTGTAAACTAAAATAATTCCATCGTTATTTTGAACGTTAATTTATTTTTACAATTTTATTATCATATCTGTCTCATAAATGTGTCAGAAAATTTAAAAATGTGCAAAATCTACATCAAATCAAAAAATCTAGCTCTGGTGCAATCAGTTTTTTGATAGGTCTTACCGTTTGTTTAGCCACAAGAGGCCTCCAAAGAAAGGTCCGCACTGACTATAAAGTTGCTCCATAATTTTGAATTATTTTCGAGAGTTACAAATTAAATTTTTTAACTTTTTGGAATTTTCCCGTCGGTTACAGGCTAAAAGCTATAAGTTTGCCAAATTTCAAGTTTCAAGCTCATCTGGAAGCGGGTGAACATTAATATCAGTGAGTGAGTCAGCCGTGTGGCTTTATAGTATAGTGATACTTTATTATTATTAGCACCGCGTCTTACTACCCGTTCAGGTTATACGCACTTACGCTAATGTGTAATGGTAGGGTGATTGTGAGATGAAATAGAAGACCTACAGTTTAACGTGGAATCCGAACCACGGTGGAGGCCTGGCATTCCCCACATTCACAAGATGTCTTGTCAGAGGTGAAGGAAGGGTTTGGTAATCAGATAAATCTGTGCCGGGACCGAGGATTGAACCCCGACCGCCAGCAGAGAAATCTGACACCTACCCCTAGACCGCCAGGTCACCTATATATAGTGATACTGAAGGTTTATATACATATATATATATATATATATATATTCAGTCATTTTTTATAACAGATACTAAATAATATTATAAAACCGGCCAGTGGTTGAATAACATCTACTACTTAAGCGGGGATAAGTCAAATATGTAAGCATATAAAAATATAGTGTGCTTTTTTTTACTTTTAAAACTTTATCTTTACTACTTTATGGATAGTTTAAAAATTAATAGTAGTGACATGAAACAAACATAAACCTTATCTTAAGACTTTTATTTACAAGTTTAAAACTTTGCTTCAAATTTAAAAATTAAATTAATAGAACTATTTTATTTTATTGGCATCACGTCTTACTACCCAACCAGGCTATAAGAATCTTAACAACGCCACACAGATAGGGATAAGAAAGGGTTAATTTATAGGAAGTGTGCCCGCATTTACGTTGAGGAAGAACAAAAAAAAATCATTCAATAAAATCCACACTCAGTAGAACCAACAAGGATTCGAGCCCCGATCCACCCCGTCATCGGTAGTCCTAGTCTATTTCAATAGTGACGCCTTATACCGTGCAGCCAGTGGCGAGGATTAAATAGTCCAAGGCATCCCTATCCCATTAGACTGAATTTGGGTAAATTGAAGTTAATTCAGGTTCGATGTATTAAGAGTTGGTTTTTCTAAATAGTTTTCCAGTAACGTTATATTTACTTCAAACGGACCGAAAAAAACTCTTAATTTTATTTATTCTTAAACAGTTTTTAATTAATTAAAAGAATCAAGTCCAAATATTATAATTTGTTCTTTTAGATACACATGTTTGTGTACAGGGGCTAGTAATGTCTAATGTCAGACCTGTGCATGCGGCAGATATCACGTAATGCTGATGACAGACAAACTCTTCGTTTTATAAATATAAGATAGATACTGGCATATGTCGGACAAAAACCAACTAGGTGCGAGAAATTCAGAGTTCACTAGTTGCTAATATTATTATTATCATTATTGTTATTATTAGCACCGCGTCTTACTACCCGTTCGGGTTATACGCACTTACGCTAATGTGTAATGGTAGGGTGATTGTGAGATGAAATGGAGGACCTACAGTTTAACGTGGGATCCGAACCACGGTGGAGGCCTGGCATTCCTCACATTCACAAGATGTCTTGTCAGAGGGGAAGGAAGGGTTTGGTAATCAGATAAATCTGTGCCGGGACCGAGGATTGAACCCCGGCCGCCAGCACAGAAGTCCGACACCTTACCCCTAGACCGCCAGGTCACCTTAGTTGCTAATAGTTTCACACGTACTTTTTATCAGCACCATGTCTTACTACCCGTTCTGGCTATAAATTTATGTACTAATCACGTTAATGGTTTTAGGGATTAGGAAGGCTATGTTTATAGAATGTGTACCCGCATTTGCGTGGAGGAAGAGTGGAAAACCAATTTGGAAGAAAACACCCTCAGTACTCTTTAGCGAGGTTTGAACTTCGATCTCCCCATTGTTGGCAGGTTAGTCTACTGTGAGCGTGGTGCCTTAGACTATGCGACCACCAAAGCTGCTTAGAAAAAACTAGTTTGGTATGTTTTAATCGTTCTTTCTTAAGGAGGCTCTACTATATATTA
The DNA here is from genome assembly GCA_902141385.1 of Timema californicum. NCBI lineage: Eukaryota > Metazoa > Arthropoda > Insecta > Phasmatodea > Timematidae > Timema > Timema californicum. The sequence continues at coordinate 7,068 of CABFOW010007486.1, read as the reverse complement.
CTAGCCGTGGTTCAACAGAGAAAGATCGTGTTCGATTAATCTAGACGTGATTGGCAGATCGTGAGAAACTGGGTGTTGGCTTGATTCGCAGTCGGGAGACCGTGGTTTGATCACCGGCCAGGTGAGATCACAGTGGTATTCACTCCCCTCCCCCTCAATCCCCCCTCGTCCCATCACTCTGTGACTTCTAAACCTCTCGCCGGACCAATCCTGAAGTTAGGCTAGTTTGTAAGGATAATTTTTGTAAGGGACAAGCTTAATGAGAATATTAAAAATGAAAACAGGTGGAAAAAATGCAAATAGAAATTGAGTTATCTATTAAGAAAGTGTAATGGATACCACATATAAACAGATGATAAATACACTTGTCCCTTACAAAAATTATCATTATTTTCTCCTTACTAAGTAATATGAATATAAATACAATAGTTTGTAAGGGATTGACAAAACTTTTGTTGACCTCGGTTATCTTAAGGTAAAGTTTTCGTCTTTTGGACTCGAGGTTCTTGGGTTCGAACCCATCCAAGATCTACGGATTTTCCTTGAGGGGGGAAAAAAATCCGTTACAAAAAATTCTTCGAAGGAGAAGTAAAGGCTTCGGTCCCTTGTCGATTGTGATATGTAAAATAAAACAGGAAGTTATTTGAAAATTTCTCTTCCCGTCAAAATTGGTTGGCTCTTTAGCTCTTGCTCATAGACATTTTCGTGATCTGATATATTAAGTCAATTCAGAAATTGCACGTTTAATACCTTAAATAAAATAAATATAGCAAAACTTTTTTTCAGGCAAAATAAATCGTATATTTCTCCGGTAGAAACATAAGAGTTTAATTTTATTCACCTGGTGATATCAACAGTTGTTGAATATCTTTCATGAGCACAGCGCCATTATCTATCAAACTTTTTAAATGAAGAGAAAAAGTTGTCATTAAATTCCAGGACACCTTTGACAGATATTCAACAACTGTGAATTTCACCATGTGAAAAAAAATTAAATTCTGTATATGTTTTTACTGGAATAATATTTTATATATTTTGACCAATAACTGTATTGATATAAAAATCATAAACACACTGCCCTTTTTTTTATCGCATTCTATACAGCCCCACCTTATAATTAGATAATTTTAGATTGTACTTTTTGCTTACGCGGACAGTTTTAGTTAAACATATTTGTATTTTTTGTTTACATGAACAATTTTAATTAAAAATATAAATCCATTACTGTTTCCACCCTGTCGTCAGTTTTTTTTATTCAAGCCAAATATTTTCTACTATCAGTTGAGTAGGCCTGTCGTATCTTCATATGTCTTACACTCAACTCAAGACTAGGACATGCACAACATCCATTCCCCAGCAGTTAATCTATCAATGTGAAAGGGTAAACCTAAATTTCATCAATGATAAATTTTCACCCATGCCAGGAATCGAACCCGGCACCTTTAACTCGATAGACAGGGAGGTTATCTATTAGGCTAAAGGTGTCGGACTAGTTTTTTATTAAAGATTTAGCTCGTGAATTAAATCGGTTCGCGAAAATTGCTGGCCTCTTCTTACAAATAAGACATTTCGAAAAATAGTAGCCGTTAATATAACGCTGACCTTGAAATGAGAGGAGCTAATTTTTGTTGGACCACTCGGGTTCAGTGAATTGAGTTAGGTAACCAGTTTGTGAAGGCACGCCCCGGGAAGATCACCGAGAACAACCAATCAACTCGTCTAACCGGAGGAACTTTTGACAGACAGCACCATTTTAAGGAAATTAGCCACAGAGATGGAGATTATAGGAATCGTATGTAGAGATAATACAGGATGATCCAAAAGTCACGCAACCCAAGGAATTATTATTATTAATATTATTATTATTATTATTATTATTATTATTATTAGCACAACGTCTTACTACCCGTTCGGGCTATACGCATTTACGCTAATGTGTAATGGAAGGGTGATTGTGAGATGAAATGGAGGACCTAAAGTTTAACGTGGAATCCGAACCACGGTGGAGGCCTTGCATTCCCCACATTCGCAAGATGTCTTGTCAGAGGTGAAAGAAGGGTTTGGTAATTATATAAATCTTTGCCGCGACCGAGGATTGAACCCCGGCCGCCAGCACAGAAGTCTGACACCTTACCCCTAGACCACCAGGTCACCAAACCCAAAGAAAAAAAACTTATTTTTTTTGCCATCAATTTGGCATATTGTTGATTTATTCGACACGCGTGATTCTGGAAAACTACTCGCAAACTATTGTTGGTATTCCATGTACGAGTTGGCCTTAAGATAATTGTTCCAAAATTAATACTCGCTCTGCTCGTGAAAAATTCATCTTACACTTTCAAATGCTGTAAATCATCTGGCTAGACCTAGTGTATGTTTCAAGGCCACACGGCCTGCACAACACCCGGGCAACATTACAGTGTTGCCATACATGTAAACAACATGTTCATTTTGCATGTTCTTCAGGAAAACAGAGTTGCGCAACTTTTGGATCATTTTGTAGTTTTCCATCACTTTCCTCGCCCTTCAATCACTTATTAATGCAGGGTTCGCATACTCACGGCACGTGGGCCGCATCGGGCCCGCAGGACATACCTAATTCGCCCGCTTGTCTGTCTTTTTATTTAGCACCACTTCTTACTACCCGTCCGGGATATATACTTGTGTACTAATTACTAGAATAGATTTAGGGCTGAGGAATATTTTATTTAAAGAAATTGTATTCGCATTTGCGTGGAAGGAGAGTATAAAATAATTTTGAAAAAAAACTCCCGACCGAGGTTCTAACCTTTATCCCCCCGTCCACGGCAGTCTAGTCTACAACGATAGTAACGCCTTAGACCATACGGCCACTGAAGTGGGTTTTGTCTGCAATAGTTGCATATATCATTATCCGGCCTGGAGTTATATAAGCACACGAAAAATAATAGTTTAATAATTTGGAATAACAAAAAAACATTGAACTATTTTAATCTGTGATTTTTTAACTTTAAATAATACTTGATTTTGGTGACCTGGTGGTCTAGGGGTAAGGTGTCACACTTCTGTGCTGGGGTTCCGGGGTTCAATCCTTGGTCCCGGCACATGATTTATCTGATTACCAAACCCTTCCTTCACCTCTGACAAGACGTGTATTGATCACAACTTGTGAATGTGGGGAATGCCAGGTCTTCACCGTGGTTCGGATTCCACGTTAAACTGTAGGTCCTCTATTTCATCTCACAATCCCCCTACCATTTCACATTAGCGTGAGTGCGTGCAACCCGAACGGGTAGTAAGACGTGATAATAATAATAATAATAATAATAATAATAATAATAATACTTGATTTTATGAATTTGTATTCGTATCATTTAATAAATAAGTTGCTTCGAGTGTTTCGTTAACACACATAACTAAGTGTGTAGGAAAATATTTTTTAAATATACATAGCATCAAATAGCTAGTACAGACTTGCATGGGTGAGCACGCGGGTTAAACGTCCGGCCCCTCTGGTCTAATTCGCCAGTTTCTGGTAGTTCGGGGTTCAAATCCCAGCTGGATGTACAGAGGGTGGTCCCCCACACATATGAAGATGTATTTATTCAAGCAAATTTATTTCATAAGAGATCAATCCGCAATGGACTGTTACAATTTTAAAATCAAATTCTTGTAAACACATTAAAACATTTACCCAAAAAACATTAAAATCCTGTAACCTCATCTATCCTGCTCTACCTTCCAGTGTAGATAAGAAATCCGTTCGAGCTGGAGTCGAGAAGATCTTGTAATTCTACTCCGTACTCATTTCCAATATTTTATATATCCTTGATTTCACAAATCACCAACTCTCAACTGGTTTAATAGTATTTTTACGATGCGCGTCTAATTATTATTATTTTTATTCTTTGTAATTTGTTTGTATCACGTCTTTTGTTTTTACACATATTTCCTCCGTCCCGACCACGCCTTAATTATGTAACATCTAGCTGTCGTAACAACACCGCATCCTTTTCACAACGACATAAGTAAGTGTGTTTGTTTAAATAATCTCTCTTTATTATTTTTATAACATATTAACGATGTATTACAATACTTCTTATAATAACTTTAATATTAATTTATCTCCATGTCTTCTTTAATTTAATTTGTAGTACCATAATTATGATACCATAGTTCCATAACATCTAGTAATGAGGGTGACCTGGCGGTATAGGGGTAAGGTGTCAGACTTCTGTGCTGGCGGATCGGGGTTCAATCCTTGGTCCCGGCACAGATTTATCTGATTACCAAACCCTTCCTTCACCTCTGACAAGACATCTTGTGAATGTGGGGAATGCCAGGCCTCCACCGTGGTTCGGATTCCACGTTAAACTGTAGGTCCTTCATTTCATCTCACAATCACCCTACCATTACACATTAGCGTAAGTGCGTATAACCCGAACGGGTAGTAAGACGTGGTGCTAATATTAATAATAATAATCTAGTAATGAAGTAATCCATGACAGCTTTGCCTGTGCTGGATATAAAAAAAGGAGTAATGGGACACAAATACAGAAAAGACTTAGACATTACATAAATAACTCAACTAATTTTCTGAATCAGTTTGACAAATGTTAACTTAATTTTTATTATTTAATTTCAATACAAATCTAGACTTTAGAGCATTGTTCATATCACGTTATATTGTATAATATATTTTTGTATTAATATTTAAATGTGTCGACTAATGTTTTAAGGCTATTATTATTATTATTATTATTATTATTATTATTATTATTATTATTATTGGCACCGCATCTTACTACCCGTTCGGCTTATACACACTTACGTTAATGTGTAATGGTAGAGTGATTGTGAGATGAAATTGAGGACCTACAGGTTAACGTGGAATCCGAACCAAGGTGGAGGCTTGGCATTCCTCACGTTCACAAGATGTCTTGTCAGAGGTGAAGAAGGGGTTTGGTAATCAGATAAATCTGTTGCCGGGACCGAGGATTGAACCCCGGCCGCCAGCACAGAAGTCTGACACCTTACCCCTAGACCACCAGGTCACCTACTTTTAAGGCTATTCATCATCTCGTTTGAACATTATATATTTAGTTGATGATGTATTATAATTTTATATAATTGTTCACATCATACACTCTGTTTATCTGTGAACATTATTTTTAAATTCTACATTTTAGTGCTTGTCAATTTCACATAATACATTTAACCACTTTATTAACGGTTTGATTTATAAATTAATTTTATAATTTCTTAGATCAACTTATCTAAGCCTTAATTTTCACTATAACCATATATTATTTTAGAATGTTTTCTAAAATATTCTACGTCATATTTAGTGAGATATTTATAAAAGGTTAATATTGAATCCAAATTTTATTCTTCCTTCAAAATGTTTCCAAGAAGCGAACATTATTGTTGCTGTCACCCGCTTTGGTGGTCGCATGGTCTAAGTCGCTGCTCTCACAATGCCTGCCGATGACGGGGAGATCGTAGGTATACTGAGTGTGGTTTTTTCCACTTTCTCTCCCTCCCTTTCCAAGCAAATGCGGGTACAATTCCTCTACATTCAACTTCCCTCTACCCTAACCCATTAGCGTAGTTAGTCTACAAGCGTATAACCCAAGGAGGCAGTAAAACGCGGTGCTAAAATAAAAATATGAAGACTGACATTTCACTGCGCCGAGATTCGAACTGAAATGTTCCCGTCCTCAGCAGTCGAGCTTCAACACGACAAGCGCGTTAGGCAACTACGCCACCGAGGCGGGTCTCGCAACGAGAAAATATTAATTATTTGTTTCCCTTCCTCTAATGAGACTCGCCTCCCTTTGTAGCAAATATAAATATATTTTTTTCCCTTCACTCTTTCAATTTCCCACCTCTCTATTCCAGGGGTAGCACTATTGACATCGAGAAGGAGTTAGTCTCGACATCGCCATCAGTAGCAACAGCTGTTTTTAGCCTGTGGCTGGGTGAATTTAGTAAAATTCCTCCATCTTCCTCTATCGTTCCACCATTCTTCCTCCTTTAATTGCTTACAGTCTTCTCCTATCAGTTGTACACATTTTGTTAACTGCTCCTCCCATCTCTTTATTGGCCTCCCTTGCGATCTTTTTCATCATTTTCTATGTTATCCTCTCTTTTCCCATCCTCAGGACATGTCTCGACAGAGTTGTCAAGTTTTTTGGGTATAGATTATTATTATGTGTTCTGTCTTAAGACTGGTCCATTACTTTCGTCAGTGAACTTAGACCTCCTTCAGCTCTCACAATTCTCTTCTTTCCTTCAAGTCATCCAATATTTTAATCCTCCTCCTTCCTAAGCTCCTCTTTCCCTCAACCTTTCCTTCTATGACGTCTTGCAGAAGACAGTTCCTCCTGAGGACGTGTCCGATCAAGTTTCCTTTGTACCTAAGAAGCCATATCCAAAATGGCGAGGGACTGTTAGTAAATTGGTATTAATCTCAATATTAACTAACAGTTATATCGAAAACAATACTAAACTAAATATCTTCAACTCCTAGATGATAGTTTATTAAATTGATATTAAATATTTTGTTAACAGTTTTGAATTTATATTTTTTGTTCTTGTTGGTAGCGTTTCAATTTCAACCCTTGTCAAGGGGATGTGGCAATAAAAGGGGAGGTTTTGGTGGAAAAGATCCGGGATAGGGGGATGTTTGTACGCGACAAAACAACTCTACGAAATATAACCAGGCGTGTAACTGCCTTACTACCCGACTTACAAACGTTTACTCACATAGGTCTTTGGTAAGATCTATTTCACGTAGCCTATAAATAATACAATTCATTACGGTTAAATTAAACAATAGAGTTCATTATTTTTTAATATTTTGATGATAAGTCATGTGGTTTTACCCATTTGGGCCCTTTGGAATAAATATCATTGTTATTTACTTTTAACTTTGACTCCGAAGACAATGTTTTGTGTAAAGCCGTAAACAATGTTTGGAAACCAACAATCCTGCTTTCCAAGAAGTATTATTATTATTATTATTATTATTATTATTATTATTATTATTATTATTAGCACCGCGTCTTACTGCCCGTTCGGGTTATA
>CABFOW010007485.1:0-23727 GCA_902141385.1 Timema californicum | reverse complement strand
TCCCTCAAAACAAAGATCAAAGACGTAACAGAGCTCACTCTGTCCTACACGTCACTCCACTAATTGCTTCCGTACATAAGGGAAAAGAGGGGTTGATTGGTATGACGTGCTAGAAATTAAATGTTGAACTACAAGCGGGCGCTTAAACAATATAATATTTTGGGAATACCTTTACCTGGGGTCACTCTCGATAAAGATTGTACTACCAGTAACGGGTATGCAGGCGAATTTAGGCCAGGTGTACTTAAAGTGTTTTCCCCTGGATTGTTTTATTCTCTCTCTCTCTTTTTCTAGGTAGGCCTACATTAGTGTACATTTTCTCAAAATTCTAATTACCTCGACCATACTCTATTTAGTATAAATATTCAGTGGCTCATAGAAGTTGGGTACGGGACCCATTGTCCCAAGTTCACTGACTAGAAGGATTATAACGGATAATAGACCTACGGGAAGATATGAATTGGGCCCTATCAGTCTTTTTGCCTTATACTAGATAAGGCGTGTTTAGGTTAGGTTAGGTAGTGTTTTAACAGGTTAGGTTAGGTTGGACTTGGTTAGATTAGCAATTTTGTTTTGTTTTACTGGCCATCACTTGCAGTTTTTTGCTCAGCTTGAGAAAACATTTACAAACATTCTAAATGGAGCGCTACAACAGCCGTTCCGAGTACGCCTTGTTTACAATCCTCAATTAGGAACTCGTGGCCCAACTGTAATGTAGGATTAACGATACCCTTTTAAACGCAGGTCATAAAAGGTATAATTGTGGTCACACGCAAAAACAACATTATTCTAAGCTCCCCCTGCTCCCCCTTACACCCCCCACCTCCACCCCGCGAAGGGCTACCATACGACATACGAGCGTTGAATGTACAAAAACATGTGTTTAGCATCTGTCACTTCGGACGGTCAAAATTTAGGTACATACCTAAATGTTGACTAATAGAAGACAGCTGTGAGCTGTCAGTCAGCACCAAAGAAGCCACGGGGCTACTGTATATATACTAAGTAGTATATATACATTCAACGATAAGAGTATATAAACTCCCGTAACATTGATACACACGGCTATCAGCTTACTAGGTCGATTGAGCTTCCAGATTTTTTCAACTTTTTGTTTCTTGTCAACACCCCTAATCTTGGGAGCCCTTATATAATCTTCTGTCACCAAATATTCTTGAAACCTTTTGGCTAGGGTCTATGCACCTGAAAATTTTTAGCTTCCTAGGTCTTCTAGTTGTTGTTTTTATTTTGGGACCCCTATAAGATTTTCCAGTCACCAATCGCGGAGATTGACTCAAACAAGTATTAACTTATTTCAAGTACTTACATTTGGATTCGAACCAAATTCCTTTAATTTGGGAGCTGACATCTTTCTTTCTATGAAATAGTTTGGCCTTTATATAAAAAAGAAAGCATTATATTAATGGGGATAAACTTACTGTCAAATTAGTTATCACAATGATTATTATTATTGATGATAGTAGCGGTATTAATTTCGTCATCATTATTTTTCGGATGAAAATATTGTTGAAAATTAATTAGTATGTTACGTAATATTATATATTTTAATTATAATGTGCATTGATATATAATGGTGTACATTACTGTTATGTACCACGACGAACTTTTAAAAACGACGCAACTTTTATCATTTTTATGAACTCCATTTTTTTTATTCAAATGCATCTATAAATAAAAGTAAGACAACTATTTTGTTTGATAAATCTAAAAAGTCATGGAATTTTTAAACTCACAAATCGTGTAGATCCTGAAAATTCAAAAAACATTTGTTTGCAATCAATATCAAAAAAGATTTTAATTATGTTTTTTTATCGACATTGATGCTATGTGTCAAAATTGAATGATGCATATCTCTTTTTTTAGCACCACGTTTTACTACATGTTTGGGATACACGCTTATTTACTAATTACTCTAATTGCTTAAGGATGAGGAAGATTATATTTAGATCAAGTATACCCGCATTCTCGTGGAGGGAGAGGGGGAAACAGTTTTTAAAAAAAACCTCAGTCCACCCGACTGAGACTCAAACCTTGATATCTTCGATATTGGCTGTCTAGTCTACTGTTAGAGTAAGTAGCGCCTTAGACCATGCGTCCACTGAAGTTTCTGAATGCTGCATATCATATTATTTTATGCAGTAATATATACAAGTACAGTATATGTTGTCGCTTTTTAACTTCCAATCTTGCTATTAATATTTACACTGTAAAACTTTGTTTGAAACATAAAACATGTGCTACTAATCTTAAGTTAGTTAAAATTTATAACGTAAAACAAACTATTATATACCTGCTCGGAAACCCATACTATCCCAAACCGCACATTTAGATTGTTTGAACCAAAAGTAATACAACTTCTCTATACACTTACATCCGGTAAACTATACTAATATTATTAAATTGTTTTCAAAGTTTCGGCGTACAGCGCTGGGAAAGCAAAGCTGTGCAAGCATGCGTGTACAACGGGTTGCATAGGAGTTAGATGCACGTCACTACACATGTAATAATGGCAAGCACTTTATGTGATGTAGGACCGTTAGTGACGACCCTTAGAACGTATTCACAATTATAGATGGTCTTGTGTTGTTTAATATTAATTGTGGTATGTTCTGTTGCCATGCTTAAAGATGTCGAGGTATGTAGTTCCACGCGCTTAAGTCCTGTGCAACCTGTTGTACACGCATGCTTAAACTGCTTTGCTCTCCACGCATTGTACACCGAAACTTTGAACACAATTTAATGGCACTAACATATTTTACCGGATGTAAGTGTATAGGCAATTTGTATTACTTTTGTTTCAAATAAAATTTGAGTTATGAGTTTCCGAACATTCTGTATACTCTCTCCAAAGCATTCTTTGTGTCTACAGACTTAAGTATGATACCGATTATATTCTCAAGTTTTCGTCTGAAATTAATTTGGTAACTTAAAAGTTACTTATACCCTTAAATTGACGCTTACAAGACGGATAACTTCAATTCATCATTAAATTAAACTTCTATTGCTAACAAAACAAAGTTCTCACTCCCCAACTTTATGGAGGTCTGTGTTATAGAATTAGGTGTTATATGTATGTTGTTTTAGGGGTCTATTTATAAACTTAATTAACAAAGTTGCCACTGTACATAACCGGTGTGTACTGTTTGGATCGTGGCATGCACTGTGTGTATTAATGACAGTACAAACCTATGGATTTAGGTGAAAGGGTATTTCGTCTGAATCTGACCCCAAGAATCTTAAGTTAGATTGCGACAATCTACATTTTAGTATGGTAAAATCATAATGTACAGTACCTATACCCTCCCATATGGGGAAATTATTGTAGTTGTGAGAAAATTTGAAATCAAGACTATGCCAAATATAGCTGTTTATGTGTCCTCGAACCAAAAATATTAAGTTTCAATTATTCATATGAGGATACACTTTAGTGAACTTTGTTCAAATAGAAAATGTTATGTAGATCATACCTTGGGTAATTTTTTAATTTATATTTTAACTCTCAATCTAAGGATAAATTACTAAAAACTGATTTATTGTAATTCAAAATTTTTAAAAAGTGGCAATAGTAATTTTATTTAAAAATTATATAGGAACAGTTTTTTACACTAAAAATCACACTGTATACCTGTTTTTTGGAGAAGAGTTCGTTTAAGGATGGTTGTATAGTGATTAATTTTTAAACATTTGAAATTTTTTGAAAATAACTTTGATGTTTTTGTTCAAACTGATTATTCTGAGTGTGGTTTTTATATGCTTAATAAAAATGTTTGTCTATTTTTCTAGGAAACGTGCCGATTTTTTACTAAGTTTTTTCATTTATTTAAACCTTAAGATAGTTTCATATGTTTATCAATATAACTTTTGTCTAAGAAATATATTTTAAGGGCCCCTTTACTGAAAACTGTTTTTTGAAAAGTTTGTGTAAAACTACAATAGATAATAGATAAAACATGTACGATTGTGTCGTACCCTTTATTCTTTTTCTCTTCCCAAGCGAATGCAGATTATTTTCCCTCAAAATGAACTTTCCTAATCCTATAAACGTATACATAATATGAGTGTAGACCAAATTCCTTTTGACCGTAGGCTATCCTGCTCTACTCTGTCCTGAGAACCAAGGACTATGTTTCCTAGAAATTACAACTGTGTATGTGTTATTTTTACCATGCCAGTTTTTCACCCTAGATTATTGTATTAGTTGAAACTCTAAAATAGGACCTTAATTTTAAAGTTTAAAAAGTTCACTTCACTAGTAATTTGGCAGGAAGGAATTTTTAAAAGGATCAAAAACTTATGAATACAAATTTAAAATTCTTTTAGTAGTTTTCATAACTCAAAAAATTTACTTGGGATCTAAATTTCACTGAAGATCCTTTTAACTACTCGCACACCAATCCAAGTGTTCAATGACTCGATTTGTTGGCAATTTATATCAAGCTTAATATATTATAGTTTGTTTAATTTTGTGAACTCTTTGTTATTTTTAATTTATTTTACACAATGATCACCCCTCTAATCTAGTGGCCCTGGCTGCAGATCCAAAGATCTCGTGTTCGATCACTGGCACTTGAAGCATTTTTATGTTAAACAGTGGGTTTGGAACGGGGTCAAACTCAGCCTCGTGAGGACTAATGAAGAGCTACTTGAATAAAGAAGTAACAGCTCTGATCTATAAAACTGATATTAATGGTTGGAGGATTTGTTGTGCTGACCACACGACACCCTCCATTTTCAAATGTTAGCACTATCATCTTTAACGGCGGTGACCACTCGGTCTGTTCTAGCTCGATAATGGGCTCAAGCCATGGAGTTTTTACAAGATTCAAAGGCTTCTTCATTTTGAATACCAAAGTAGTTTCCAATTAAGTTAAAAATTTTACATTCATTACACAAATTATATTAAATCATTACTATTTCTGCTTTTACTTCTACTACTATTTCTACTACTCTTTCTGCTATTACTTCTACTATTATAACTAATACCACTTTTTCTGATATTATTTCTACTACTATAGTTACTACCATTCTTTCTTATATAACTTCTACTACTATTTCTACTACTCTTTCTGCTATTACTTTCTACTATTATAACTACTACTACTCTTTCTGATATTACTTCTACTACTATAGCTACTCCCACTCTTTCTGATATTACTTCTACTACTATGTCTACTAATCTTTCTGCTATTACTTCTACTATTATAGTTACTCCCACTCTTTTTGATATTACTTCTACTACTATGTCTACTACTCTTTCTGCTATTACTTCTACTATTATATCTACTACCACTCTTTCTGATATTACTTCTACCACTATTTCTACTACTCTTTCTGCTATTACTTCTACTACTATAACTACTACCACTCTTTCTGATATTATTTCTACCACTATTTCTACTACTCTTTCTGCTATTACTTATACTATTATAACTTTTCTACTATTATAGTTACTACTACTTTTTCTGATATTATTTATACTACTTTAGGTACTACTACTCTTTATGTTATTACGTATAATACTATCACTACTATGAAGGCGAGGTACCAGATGTCAAGCACATTGTGCTTAGCTGTACCATGTTTATTTAATATATATATATATATATATATCCTGATATAATAATAACAATGTATTATACTACTATGATTACTTATACTGCTACTATTGTGTATTTAGGCCTATAGCGATCGTGAATCACAATATTTTCTTTTAAGCACGTTTGTCAGATAATGTGACTGTGCTTGAGCGGGATGTTATGGAGAGGCTGAGTAATTCCCCTGGGGGCCTAGGCAACCACTTACCAGACGGTTGGATATGAGGCTGCTTTATAAAGGCGAGTGGAAACTACACAGAAAGCGCATTAGTGCTCGGTCGTATGCGGTCACTGGTTCCGAATACTAGATAATGTGAACTAGGTAATTTATTTGTATCCAGAATTAATTCTCGAACATCGAAAATTGAGTTTCCCGAGTGTTTTTGCTATTTCCTATATAAGTATTTGAATACGTTCTAAATTATCTTAAAATGGAGCTACGAATTGATATTATTTGTATAAACTCTAAATTAAAAGAATATTCCCACAGCAATCGGACTAGATTGTAGATACGAAACTTTGATCACATGGTCTAACGTATCACTTCCGTCTCAGACTGGATTGTCAATTATGGGAAGATCGGGGTTTGAAGCCCGGTCTAGTGTTCTTAAGATGATTCTTACCATGTGGTTTTTAATTTTCCCTAAAAAAAATTTGGGTATATTTACTCTTAAATAAGTAAAATAGATTCCTCCACGCAGTTTAGGGTACATCAACTCTCAAATGTTACCTTTTCCTTCCCTATATCATTAGAGTGATTAATGTTTGCGTGCAACCCAAATGAATAGGCCTACTAAAACTGGGTGAAAATTACTGCTATGTTCTGATAGAATCTTCCTATGGTGATCTAACTATGAGTTTAGTTTAACACCTTAGCTCAATAAGTAGTGAGTCCACCCACTAAGCTAGTGGTCCCGGGTTCGATTTCCGGCATGGCCAATAAACTTATAAATGGTGAAATGTGGGTTTACCCTAATGCAGTGATAAATTAACGGCCGGGATTTGGGTGCTAATTTTATTCTATATTTAAGTTGACTTATAAGTTATGTACTGATATGATCAATCAGTTCATAAAATGCACGTTAAATACCTTTAATAATAGAAATAATTGTAACAAGCTTGAAAATATTCCGTCCATTCCGTTCCAACTATGGAGAGAAATGTTTAACCAAACAATACAATCTCGTGATACTTGCTTTGTTCTATCAAACTAAAATTTAATAAAGGTTAAAAAAATTATATCTAATGCACACAATGTATTGTTAATTATACCTTCCACATCATGTTCCCTTAGGTTATATTGTTAAAGTCGCCTATGGCCAGTGCCATTATTAAAATATCAGCATAAAATTTGAAGAGTTAAAATGTAAAGGGTTTATATTGTATTTGAATAACGTGTAGTCTCATTATATACATAGGTTATATATATATATATATATATAGAGAGAGAGAGAGAGAGAGATAAAGAAAGAGAACGGTAGTGATGGATAAATAGGTATAACATACATTTTCCAGTACAAGGCTTGTGATCCACAAAGTTTCTGAAATGCTCACCCCAACAAGACACGGGGAACGATATTATGTCAAAATCATGTAGCGTAAAATATTATATTCATTATTTAACAAAAAAAAAATCTGTACAGAAGCTAACTTTTAAACCACAACCGAACAAGCTTGTATTTTGGGAATAAATCGAAAAGTAAGTATAGGTCTAGGTGGTATAAAATGTACGCTTGTTTGTGACAAAATCCAGACCCATTAAAAATAATTAGAAATGTCGTGATTTTTATTACTATTATTAATATTATTGTTAATATTTTCCATTAATGTGAACACAATAAATAATTAATGTCAAGCTCATCTAATATGGCTTAGCGATGGTGGGGAAGTTTAGGTTCAGATCCCGGCAAGATGGTCTGTTAGGTTTTTTAAATCAATTGTTTCTCACCATCTTATCAAGCAAATGTATTTACAATTACTATTTTACCAACCTTATCTTTAGCCCATTATCATGGATGAGATACGTTGGAAAAATTATATTCCAAATAAAGATTATAAGGATACATTATTTTAAGGAGATGCACAAGATTTTTATGAAAAAGAACCTTAAAGAGTATTTTTTAAAACAAATACAGAATAGACCCGTTAAAAAGTATCATTAATCTCTTCTGAGTCAGTGTAAATATTGTAAACCTGCCTCGGTGGCCGCATGCTCTAAGGCGTCACCCTCGTGTTAGACTAGACCATCCATGACAGGTATATCGGAGTTCTAATCCTGGTCGTGTGTACTGAAAGTGCTTTTCCAAAATTGTCTTCCTCTCTCCCTCGACGCAAGTGAGGGTAAACTTCCTCTAAATTCAACCATGCCTCATGCCTAACCCATTATCGAAGCTACAACATATGCGTACAAACTAAACAGGTAGTATGATGGGGTGCTAAGAAAAATAAAAGAATTAGGCCTGCGCACAAACCTTTCTACTAAGCCTAGTGTTGCTGCTTCTTCAGTTGATGTTGCTAAGACGTCACCAAATAGTTTCTTTAACCTGTTCCATTTGGTTTTTAATATTTATCAGGCTCTACTTTATCCATGTAAATATTAAAATTTATTTTATGAGCTAAAATGTTCACTGTGTATTTCTATAATCTGTTCCCTATAAATCTGTTTATTATTGTATACTAAGTTGGATAATTTACAGTTTTCTGAGTAACCTGAGTCTATTAATAACATTGCTCATTTCAGGTCTCAATAAAATTTGTTAAAGGGTAATGTGAATTTGTCATTGACCTGTTAATGTTTCAGCAGACAAATTCATTTATAGATGAGCGTGATTTTCTATGTAAAGGGAAGCAAGATCTCCATTCAACACAGTAAATAAATGATTCTGAGAACATTATTTTGAAAGTGATGTTAAATTAAATTAAGATTCAGTGCCTTTGCTAGTTTATAGCTCTTTTAAAATGTTACAAAAGGCAATGGATACTCCTTTGAATGGTGAAAATGGTAAATGTTTATCATTCCGATATTTAACATGTACTCTACGTATTTTATAGACACTAAGTTCACACACGATTTATAAACTAACTAGACTTTTGACGGTAGTCACCAGCCCTATCACTTGAATATGTATCTTTATGGATATCAATTTAATGCACATGGAATACGGTGCTGCATTAGTGGTGCCACACACTCCTGGCCATCGAGGCCCAGGGCAGTTTCTAGGTCGGTACCTTTAAAGCTCCAAACCCCCACCCCGAAGGGTGAGATGATCCGGATCAGGCCGGATACCCGAGAAGGCGAGAATTAAATCCTCCTACCCTTCCAGTCACTCACTGGTTGGACCAGCACTGGGGGTTGTGTCTTCCACCTATCCATAGTGGTAACCGGAGCTATTCACTTCTTCTCACAGAAGCGACCTTTAAATAACCATTCTTTCCTGTGGTTAGGGGGATGGGATTACGCCCATTGCGCGTGGGAAAGTAGTTCCCTACTACTCTTGCACACAAGTGAAGGCACCCATGTTCCATCCCATGCACTACTAACTGTTTGGACTAGTACTGGAGCTCTAAAAACGGCTCATCACACGATTGTCTTACGAGGTCCAGGCCCACAAGTCCAGAACCCCAAGGGTCTGGCCCAAGGAGCTAACAGACTCCAGGAGCCCGAATCCAAGGCCCGAACACTACAACTCTGCCAACGCCATCACTCGTCGGAATTTAAATTCACTGCCCCACAGATTCCAACCTATTTCTGGACCGCCGCCACGGACCCTAAGCCCACAGTCCACGACGAGGGCTTGGGAGTCTAGCCCTGTGTACTACTTATAACGAAAGTAGTCTGACGGAGACATACCAGTCCACAGGGCCACCCCGAGCACCTGTAGGTAACCGCTGGGGCGCACACAGTAGTCTCTCTGGCAAGATATCTTTATGTAAAGCAGGAATTAATCTTTTAAATAAATATAGTACATCATTTTCAGCGCCACCTTGACTTGAATGAGGGTATACAAGATTTGCGAACGGCCACTTTTATCAAATATCGTAGAGGATAAAAAGGGACAATTAGCTATATTGTTGGCCTAAGTGGTTAAGAGGTAAGTTTTTCGCTTCAGGATTCTATGTTTATAGGTTCAAACTCAGTCGGGTTCAACATATTTTTATTGAATTATAAAAATTCCTAGAACAACTTCCTTCGAAAAGGAATTAAATCCGTCGGTCCCATGTCGATCGTGGCATCTAAAAGAGCCCTAGAAGTTATGTGAAAATACCTTCCCGACCAAATTGGTAGGCTCTTTCTCCGGCTCTTATAGACATTCTCGTGTGGTGATCTAATCAGTCAGCTCAGTAAGTACACGTTAAATGCCTCAAATTAATAGATAAACGTTGCCACCAGTCGACTACAGCGCTCCTAGTGACAATACCTGATCGAGTGAAATTCTCTGCATGGAAGACAGGCTTTTAAAAATTGTATATTAATATGTTTGTTTGTGCAAGTTTATTATACAGCACGTCAAGATAGAATATAAGGGTTGTATGTAAGAGTATATTGTGCATTTATATTCAAGATTTATGAAAGAATAATATAATATGATATAATATATATAAGCTTGATATTTATTTCCTTCTTTACGAATTAATAATTTTAAGAATTGTAGTCTAATATCATAATATCCTATTTTCACACTGTCTTATAGTCTATTTTTAATGTTTTCGTAAGCACTTTTTTACTATTCAAATGTTTATCATGGCTATATTTTTTTCTAGTGCCCTGTCTTATTACCCGGTTGGGCTATATGCTCATGCACTATTTAAACTAGTTAAGAATTAGTAAGGTTGAATTTTGAGGGCGTGTACCCATATTTGTGTGGAAGTAAAGTGGAAAACTATTTAGAAAAAAATCACCCTCATTACACCCGACCGGGTTTTTAACCATGATATCTCTGTCTTTGGCAGTCGAGTCTATTGCAAGAGGGACACCTTATACCAATAGGCTACCGAAGCAGGACATTGTTATCTAATTATAAATATTAGTTTGTATTGACAGTTAAAAACCTTTGATAATTAAAAGTGTAAGTAGTTAGCACTTAAATATTGTAGGACTAATAACTCACAATGCAGATAACATAGTAGGAGCGACAAATATCAGGAAAATTAAAAGCTGATCCAATAATATATATAAATAATCTGTACAGGTGATAAATCAAACGGAGATAAAAGCAATCCAATATCCAACACAAACAAATTAAAAGCTATAAAAACAAGAAGGGGTTAGAAATCAAGGCCTTGAAACAGGCTTAACAAATTATATTAGAAGAAAATAACTTAATAATATCTTTCAGTGAAAACAAAATTAACAAATAAGGTTTTAAACTCCATACCATGATATTAATGAATGATGAAAAATACCTGATAGCAGGTCATTTGTTGAAGAGAGCAAACAAAATTAATTTTCAACGACCTGGTAAACCAACAACAGGCATATAGCAACTAACTAGCGGGCTTTTAACCTGTTGTGTATTTGAAATTTTTTAAATCCCCGCAAAAAAATAATAAAATACTTGATTAAAGCACGGTATTATCCAAGATATTGAAAAGTGATTAAATAATTTTGACCTTTTAGTACCAAAAGTTGAGTTAACTTATATGGAAAAGTGAGATAATACCAAATGACTGGCATAGCATGCCCCGCCTTTAAAAAGGGAGATCCAATTCAAACGAGCAAGGACAAAGGCATAATTATATCTCTTATTGAAGTTGACTATAATATTCTGTCTTCGATTGTTATGAAGACAATAAACATATACTCTGCAGATATTTGGATATTATCAATGTGAATTCTGAAAGGACAAATAAACTGTAAATCATATATTCACCGTAAGTAAACTCTTGGAGAAGTATTATCAATTTAACAAGATCACACATGTGGCATATGTATTTCTTAAACACGCTAGTGGTAGTATGAATGGATAATTGCTGTGAAAAGCTATAATATCATGAAAGTTTAAGAACTTGTTAAAAATATGTAAAAAAAACTTTTCAAAGTTCGTTTTCTATAGTAACTTTCAACACCATTTTAATGGTGACCTGGTGGTATAAGGGTAAGGTGTCGTACTTTTGTGTTGGGGTCCGGGATTCAACCCTCGGTCCCGGCACAGATTTATCTAATTGCCAAACCCTTCCTTCACCTGTGAGAAGACGTGTATTAATCACAACTTGTAAATGTGGTGAATGCCAGACCACCACCGTTGTTTAGATCCCTCGTTAAACTGTAGGTCCTCCATTTCATCTCAAAACCACACTACCATTACACGTTAGCGTACGTGCGTAAACTCGAACAGGTAGTAAGATGCGGTGATGATGATGATGATGATGATGATAATAATAATAATAATAATAAACACCTTTTAAAGTCCATTCGAGCCTTATCCAGGCGTATTCCCTGTCAACGAGTCTGTTTAGCTTTGCTCTTGAAAATATCAAAAGAGATGCAGGTGAGGATCGTGGCAAGGATGATAATGAGAGGGGTATAATTCTAGCATTTCCTTTTGGGAGATTCTCGTGGAAAAGTATAACAGACTATCCCACATCTCAACGGTGCTCAATACATAGGTATTGTTGCTGACCAAAAGAAAACCAAATACAATTGCATGTAAAGAGGTGCCAAACCTTCCAAAACCCTTACCTACGGCATGCCTTACTAATGTATAATCTAAACTTGTATTTGTAAAAATAAAACAGTAGCTAAATATAATTAGATATAAAATTTTACCAATTAAAACTTAATATGGCACAGAAAAATCAAAGTGTTTGAATTAATGAAAAAAAAATGTGTGGTTCACCGAACAGACTTTCTCCCGCTTTTATCTTAACATATACATTTACTCTAAACTCATAAGATTTGTGAAAAAATAATACGTCTATACATTGTTGTAGAAACAATAAACCAAATATCATAATTGAAATAATATGTACTGTTGTTACTTACTTACTCTAGAGCATTAGAAACTAGGAACTCTATTACAGAACAATTAAGAAAAGATAGATATATTTGTCCACTAAAGAGCATAAGAATCAAAATCATTTTCAAAGACCTGAAATAAAAAGTATACATATTTGCTTATAGCTGAGAAACTATTGGTTTTATAAAATATGTTTCAAATAAAATATATTTATCTGTATAATGATCAGTTATTTCGTATCTTAAATAGTTGCGGAGACATTATCAAAATGTGAAAATTTACTTTATGCAAAGTATCCTCTAAATTTTTCATAAGAAAATGAAGAGTGCCATTTTGTTTGTAAAAATAAACAGTGTATAGATATAAAATTTAATAAAAATCGTTAAAGCGAATTTTGATAAATATTTAAAAAAAATCTTTTTGCCCTCTATTAAACTACCCTTAAATTTAGGGTTAGAAATATAATTTCAAAACCCCCTCGGGGGAACCTTAATAATCTTATTAGTGTCTCTAACATTCTATACAAGGGAGTGTATTATCACAATACTTACATCTAAATACAACCTATGGTATGATCTTCAACATCTAATATTCTACTTTTGTCGCATTGCGCTAAATTATTTCTAGTACTACCCAAATTATAACTAGGTTATTAAACCTCCATAACCATTTATTTACAGAAATGAATTTTTTCTTTCTTTCAGTAAATAATAACTTATTTAACTTTAATTAAAACAAACCCTTAATTCGTCAAATATGACTCTCTCTTGATGTATCAAGGATATAACCCAGGACCTTCAAGCACGGTGTGGGAATGAGCAGGAGAGAGAGAGAGAGAGAGATTTAGACGTTATACTTCATCCTGTCGATAATTTGGTATGTTTGAACGATGTAGCACACAGCTTGCGTGTGGGTACGGAGGACGGGGGGGACGCCTTGTATGCCACCGACACACTCGCCAACTAATTGCCACATGTAAATATATCGTAGGAGGAGGGGTTGCTCGACAGAGACTAGAAGAGGTGGAAAGGGATGTTCAGTAAAGCGGTAGGAAGGTATTGGTGTATAGAGGGGGTACATTGATTGATGGAGGGTGGAGGGCGGGGTAGGGGGTAGACAGCTGGGACCCGCGACAAAGCTCATCAGACATACCTTATAATGATATACCTAGTTATTTCCTGCAGAGATACGTTTCAGGACTCGACAGGAATAGGTGATTTGGGTGAAAGGGGTAGAGGTTGAAGCACGTCATTACAGCGCCACGAGCAACCATGTTCATGGCTTATTAATTTCATCGCTGTTGTCATTTTAATGAAATATTATTTGTGTTAAATTTGACGGGTGTGATGTTCTAACTATGCGTGTAGGATTTGGTAATATATTTTGTCAGTAGTAGCTTAGCGGCTTCATTACTTGTAATCATTATAACAAGATGATAAGTTGTACAGATCACGTGCATTTAAAAAGATTCAATTAATCTTCGATGGGGCAAACCAACAACTGGCAACGTAATTTGAAGTTTTGTGAGGGAGGCAGGATTTTATACTAGATTTACTCATTTATAACAGTAAAATAATGTGTTCGATTTTAATAGATAATTGGATGCAAATTCATATAGATCTACTAGTACATTAAAATATATATTTGTTTAAAATTGGACTCAACACTATATTTATGTAATATTTGATAATTATTATAGTATTTAGGGCGTACCATTTAAACGCGAAGACCATATCAGAATACGACTTCCAGACTAGCTTAGAACATGCCAAAATGTTTAATAAAATACACACAACCATAAAACATTGATATTTAAAAAAATTATAGTACAATAAACTCATTAACAAATAGTAAATATCTCCATCAGTAGAATGAATAGAAACCAACTTCTCTGGAATTTAGGGTCAATCACGTTAACCACCCAGTCATGGAGATGGGCTTCATTTAGAAATGTATTAAATTATATAAAGTAGTGCCCCATGTCCATGAATAATACGTTCCTAAATATACCACATTTACGTGAAACCACGGACAGCACCGAACCATTATATAATGTGATATTCATGTAACACACATACACACGGTAATGTTTGATTGATAAATTATTCACAATAAGACATTACCAACATTAAATAAAGTACATAATAATAAAGTGTAATCTGCACTACGGTGTACCTTCTCTCCATTCTTCTTGTTGCGACGATCAAATGATGATAATGATGATGGTGATGACAGTAATATGATAGAACTATCTATGCCCACGACAAGGAGATTAAGTTAGGTGATGGTGTATTTGTTGTGACTTATAAACAATATTTTCCTTTAATTAAAATAAAATAAAATTGGGTAGTGGTAAACCGCGGATAGCTGAAATCATAGATACTGAATCAGCGGATACGAAGGGTCTTAATGTATATGCATTCTAGATGCACTATCAACATTTTTGGAAACATTTAATGTTTTCGGGAGACCTGGTGGTCTAGGGGTAAGGTGTCAGACTTCTGTGCTGGCGGCTGGGGTTCAATCCTTGGTCCCGGCACAAATTCATCTGATTACCAAACCCTTCCTTCACCTCTGACAAGACATCTTGTGAATGTGAGGAATGCCAGGTCTCCACCGTGGTTNGGCGGCCGGGGTTCAATCCTCGGTCCCGGTACAGATTTATCTGATTACTACACCCTTCCTTCACCTCTGACAAAACATGTGGGGAATGCCAAGCCTCCACCGTGGTTCGGATTCCACGTTAAACTGTAGGTCCTTCATTTCATCTCACAATCACCCTACCATTACACATTAGCGTAAGTGCGTATAACCCGAACGGGTAGTAAGACGCGGTGCTAATAATAATAATTTTCTTTTGATTCCTATTATAAAATTGACATAATATAAATACCAATTATAAATTAAGACATAATTTTCTTTTTAACGCCGCGTCTTACTAGTTTTTCAGGTTACACGCATGTATCATAATTAATCTAATGAGATTTAGATGAGGAAGGAAACATTATAGAGATAGCTATCCCGAATTTACGTGAAAGGAGAGGGATTATCCACTTAGTAAAAACCACCCTCATTAGATCCGACCAGGATTCGAGCCCCTATCTCCCCGTAATGAGTAAGCCAGTCCAACACAAGAATGACACCTTATGCCATTCGGCCACTGAAGCGATTAAAGACATACCTTAATGAATTAAAATAACCGCATTGGTGGGCATGTGAAACAAACGTCAAACTCATTTAGTCTAGTTTGCAGGTAACGTGGAGGTGGGGGCTTCTACCCCAGACGGGTGTATTGAGTTTTTTTTTCTAAGTGCTTTTACTCTATTCATCCATACAAATGTGTGTACAATTAATTTAAATTCTACTTTCATCATTACTAGCATAGAGTAATTAAACTTTGAGAGGTTGGCTGGTTAGTAAGACGCTATTTAGAAAAATAATATTGCCTACAACTACGGGCTATACAAATCAAAACTTCTTTACTCCACAGTTTTGTACTAAATCACTCTTGGAAGTGTTTGTATTACTACAAATGTTTTTTCTTTGAGATCTGTGGTCGGATATTATTACTTATCGCTGTCCACTAGGAATGGCAGACAACCGCGTGTCATGGGGTCACACCAATAATTGCAGTAGATTCTTTCTTCCCCCCCCATTCCTTCAGTTCGTGAGGGCCATTGGAGAATTCGTAAGACCGCAGAGCTCTTTCAACAACCAAGCCCAGAATGTCGGTGGTTTCTCGCGTCGCTTACTTTATTCCTCTGTCCGTTTGTTTGTTTCTAGAACAGAAGAGAAAGAAAGCTAATACCAACGCATTTAAACTTATTAATCCCAAAGCGTATAACCCAAACGGGTAGTAAGACGCGGTTCTAAATAAAAAAATTCAAAAAATCCAAGCTTACACAATGTATTAGTTGACGATTCACTAGATTTATACTATATTTGTATAGTATTTAAACATTTGGTCCAGTTTGCTGGTAATGTGATGTAAGGGTTTGAATCCAGGTAGGGTGTACTTAGAATGGTTTCTTATACATGGTTAACCACTCTTTCTCTACGAACATTTGGGCGCACTTACTTTAAAAAATTATCTGACTGATTCCTAGCAGACTAGAAATAATAATAATATTAATATATATGCATGCATACAGCCCGTGTAATGTGACTTTATGTCAAGGAAAAGAATCCCAGGAAAGCCTGAAAATGTATTATTGGTGAAATTGAGACTTAACCTTACACTATTATGATAACTACTATGATAAATTAAAGACTCGCTGTCACTAGAAATTGTGTGTGCTAAAAGGCTATGTTGATTGGCAATTCTGTTCTGATATATTCCATTGGTTAATACATTAAAAATACCCCCAAACATACACTTAAGATAATAATTAATTAATAGTTATATTAAGATTTAATATATTCACCAAGTGATAATCTTTGATAGCAGCTATTACTATTTAAAAAAAAATTGTTTTTACAAATATAAAAAATATTATTATATAATTTATTTGATCAATATTTAATTTCCTTTATCAAAAATTTTCTTAAGCAAGCTGATAAAGAATAAAAGTCTACTAGTATAATATTGAGTGTGCTATATCAGAGATGCCATACAAAAAAGCAACCATGTTATTAATATGTGTTGCACAAATTATATCAAACATAATAAATAAAGCTAAACATTTATGAATCTTAAGAACAGATGATTAAAATCATAAAATGTATATATTTCTATCTCTAAGTATACTAGAACAATATCATATCAAAGTTGTGTAGACCACATTCAATAAAGTTTACTGTTATTTCAGAGATATATTTATCATTATTCATAGCATGAAACCACTTCTTAGCCATGTACAGCATAACTCTAATGCCTATTCATAAATCTTAGGGTAACACGTTTTAATTAAAGGTGGCCTCGAACCAAGTTTCATATTCAAAGTTACTTCTGGTCTAAACGGCTGCTCTGCCAAACTTTGGAGAGAGATACAGACACAACACGCAACAAATATATAACTGACAAATACGGGATGTGGTACATGTTACCCGAACATAAGTTTGTAAAATATATACTTAAAGCTGGTTACATATTTACACAACTTTATCTTAGTCAAATAAAGTTTCTACTCCTTTAGAATTCGAAGTTGTGACAGTGGAAATTTAATAACGCTTTCATTTATAAACATCCTTGTCAATGGGGAGTTATGGAAGATAAATAATAAAAACAAGAGCACAACAGAGGATAAATATAAATACTTAACACCGCGTCTTACTACACGTTCGGGTTATACACTTAATGCACTTAAGTATTACTTACGTGGGTTAAGAATTGGGAAGGTTGAATATAGAGGAAGTAAACCCACATTTGAGTGGAGGGAGAGAGGAAGACCATTTAGGGAAAACCACTTCCAGTTCACCCGAGTGAGATTTGAATCTCAATCCCTTCGTCCTCGACAGTTTAACTCAACACGAATACAGCGCGTTAGCCAACTGCGCCACTGGGGCGGGTAGCAAAGGATAGCATAAACATGCAAGGTGTGTGATCTCAAAATGGTATCTTAGAAAGTTTCATTAAGTGTAAAAGTGGAGACTATTGATGATCATTAAGGGTGTACAATACTTTGAAATGTCGAATTTGAAGGTAGTTACGTGAGATTAAATTATTCCGGCGGAAAACATTTCCTTAAATGTTTTTCAGAAAAATTTTCTTTTAGAAAAGTTTAAAAAAAATAAAAAATCTGAGGAAGAAATTCTGCTATATAAATGGAAAAATATTGCAATCAAGATACTTTGGGTTATACACTTAAGTATTATTTACATGGGTTAAGAATTGGGAAGGTTGAATATAGAGGAAGTAAACCCACATTTCAGTGGAGGGAGAGAGGAAGACCAGTTAGGGAAAACCACTACCAGTTCACCCGAGTGAGATTTGAATCTCAATCCCTTCGTCCTCGACAGTTTAACTCAACATGAATACAGCGCGTTAGCCAACTACGCCACCGAGGCGGGTAGCAAAGGATAGCATAAACATGCAAGGTGTGTGATCTCAAAATGGTATCCTAGAAAGTTTCATTAAGTGTAAAAGTGGAGACTATTTGTGATCATTAAGGGTGTACAATACTTTGAAATGTCGAATGTGAAGGTAGTTACGTGGGATTAAATTATTCCGGCGGAAAATATTTCCTTAAATGTTTTTCAGAAAAATTTTCTTTTAGAAAAGTTTTAAAAAAATAAAAAATCTGAAGAAGAAATTCTGCTATATAAATGGAAAAATATTGCAATCAAGATACTTCCCAAGTTTTAAAGTTAACACTTCAGTTTGATTTATTCCAAGAATATTTGAACCAGAAACATTCCTAAATTAACTACAATAAAGCAGTAACAGTTATTATAGTTCACTTCTCACACTCACGTATTTATTACAGGGTATTATGGTTGAATATAAATCATCTGAAACTTTTACCGAAAAATGTAAAACTCTAAATGCAACTATGTATTTGTATTATTTTCTCGGTATATCATCAGCAAAAGAATTGCCGCTCTGGTCTAGTGTTCAGAAACCCTGGATACAGATCCAGGGGTCCCAGGTTTGATCCCTGACATTTCCAGAACTTTTTTGTGAAACAGTAGTTTTAGAACGGAGTCAAACTCAGCCTCGTAATGACAAATGAGGAGTTACTTTAATTAATAAGTAGCAGTTAGTTAGTTCGCTTATAATTTAAAAAATGACCTTAGCACACCTATAAGTACAATAATGAGCTACCAGAATATATCAGTATATCTCCAAAATTAAAAACAACTCTAAAGAGTGATCCTGTGATTGAGCTAAAAATGGTGAAAACAGTGCCAATATTTTTGGATGTATGGTATCATGTGGTCAACACAATGAACCTTTCGGGCGTTAATTTAAGTTTTTTAGACAGTAGCTGCTACTCGGAGGCATATATCAGGACTACGACCCATTTGTAATTTTGTTACTATACAGACATCATCAATAAAGAAATGGTTAGAAGAAGTACCAGTAAGTCGGTCTGGCAATGAGATAAGGAACAGTTGGGACTTTCTGCTCAAAATACTCAAGTTTTAACTTTACAAATTGTGGATCAGTATATACAAAGTTTTTGGGCTATTTAATCAGGAAGAAGCATTTTCTTAGGTGGTGTGTGTGTGTGTGTGTGTGTATATATATATATATATATATTTCTAAATATAAGATCTCAAAAGTTGTCAGCTGTGTTTCCATGTAATTATACAGGAGGTCCACCATTACCACCTTTAAAGTCTACTGTACTGAAATTTATGTTCTTAAAATTTGGGGTCTTACGGTAGATAAATTATCTTTGATAAAAATTATAATCAAAAGCACAAATGTATGATAAGATTAATGGACCAGATTAACAAATTAACAAATATTAACATATAGAACAATTCACAATTTAAATCTGAAATCATAAACAAAAAGTCAATATTATTAAAGTAAATTGTCAAAACTTTATAACTTTTTAAACTTTAAAAACATTGTAGTAAAAGACTGTATCATCTAAGAATACCAAAACTATTTGCCTTTAGAAATTTTATAAAAATATATAAATTAATTATTATCATCATCAGTTATTTGGTCCACCATCCCTACATATATACATTTCATCGGTGCGCAATCTTTCGACAGTTATTCATACCATCTTCAGCCTTGAAAATAAGTATTTTGTGACTCATCTACATTATAATATACATATAGGCCTACATTTGTATTTTTAATTATAATTATTGTCAAACATCATTTACTGAACAGTGCCTCAGGACAATAACCAAGATTTAAAAAAAAATCAAGTTAGATACGTTGAAGTCAGGGAAAATAGAATACAACTTTGCAAGTAATTTGAGTACTGTGGAACAGTAGCCATTCGATAACATTAGTAAATAACTAAAATATAATAGAATTATAAATGCCAGTTATTTTAACGTGGAATCCGAACCACGGTGGAGGCCTAGCATTCCTCACATTCACAAGATGTCTTGTCAGAGGTGAAGGAAAGGTTTGGTAATCAGATAAATCTGTGCCAGGACTTGGGATTGAACCCCGGCCGCCAGCACAGAAGTCTGACACCTTACCCCTAGACCGCCAGGTCACCCTTGATAAGATTAATAGACCATATTAACAAATTAACAAATATTAACATCTAGAACAATTCACAATTTAAATCCTAATTATAAACAAAAAGTCAATATTATTGAAGTAAATTGTCAAAACTTTACTACAATGTGTTTAAAGTTTAAAAAGTTATAAAAGACTGTAACATCTAAGAATACCGAAACCATTTGCCTTTAGAAATATTTTAAAAATATATAAATTAATTATTATTATCAGTTATTTGGTCCACCATTCCTACATATATACATTTCATTGGTGCGCAATCTTTCGACAGTTAATCATACCATCATCAGCCTTGAAAATTAGTATTTTGTGACTCATATACGTTGTAATATACATATAGGTCTACATTTGTCTTTTTAATTATAATTATTGTCAAACATCATTTATTGAACAGTGCCTCGGGACAATAACCAAGATGTTTTTTTAAAAATCAAGGTAGCTACGTTGAAGTCTGGTAAAATAGAATACGACTTTGCAAGTAATTTGAGCACTGTAGAGCAGTAACCATTCGATAACATTAGTAAATAACTAAAATATAATAGAATGATAGATGCCAGCTATTTACCTTAGTACAAACTATCACCCTAGATGCCATTGTTGTAATTTTCTCGATCTCTCCTTTTCATTGTCTGAACATTTATCGCAAAGTAATCGTGTGGCATCCATGTTTATCAATAAACACTTTTTGTCTCAAAGGAAGTTTTATACGTATCGGGAAATCAAGGAAAACCAAGAAAAATCAGTGAATTCGGTGTAACAAGGAAAGTTCTTGGAGAAGTTGGGAACATTTTAAAAAGTCACTGTAAATTTCATATATGTTTTCAAATCTCAAAATACAAGTAGATAGGTCTAGTATTAAAGATAGTTCTACATTTAAGGTTTGCTCACACATATAATGTCTGATGGTGACTTCCTAACCATCAAACACTTGTTTTAATTATATATAATTGGTTTGTGGTAGAAATATCTTTCTGAGCCTGAATAGTTATAAATGTATTCATTACTTAAATAATGACCAGCCTCTTGGTATAGTGGTTAGCATCACTGACTACTGATCTAGAGGTCCCGTGTTTGGTACCATAGGTATTGTTTTTACCGAAAGGGTAATTGTTCCTATGGTCACCGTAATCTGGTTTATTAGTCTTAAGATTTCCACTGGATCCACACCGTCATAATCACTATTATCAGTTATCTCCTTACGGGTTTTACGTGTAGACAACTTCTTAGGTATACTCTGGGCAGTAACCTGTTCTCACAAATTATCTAGAAGTCTACATATACGGTGACTGAATTAAATAATGCATCTATCAAGGTCAAATATATATTCCATAAGCTAGAAAAAATAATTAATTGAGTTTATAAGGGTATTAACTTTGTTATGTAATATATTATGCTATTTGGCATTGCCTTCTACCATTACTTGACTTATATCTTATATATTTGTTAAACCTTCACATAATACAGCATATAAGCTATTTCTCTTCACAAAATGTCAAAGCTGATGTGTGCGTGCGTCAATTAGCAACTATTTATATTGAATTCGTGTCATAAATAACATCCATTTAACTGAGGGTAATAGATTTTAAAAAAAATAAGAGATGTAGACATAATTTAGTTCCAAAAGCTCTATATGCAAATTGGATAAATTTATTAAGACCAATCTTAAAAAAACACATTTTATCTAATACTGTTGTGTCAATCTACATGATATTAAATATAAAACAGTAAAAATATCGCATTTTTACTTTATCATATCAATAGAATATATTGTGATCGTAAGAAAAATTGATTTAGAGTTTTTAAATGAATTTAACGTTTTATGTAAACACGAACAAAAAAAGTGATTTTTACAATGTTGTATGTCTGTCTGTAAGTCTGTTCCTGGCCACGGATCCAAAACGGTTTAATGTATTTTGTATAAACTTGATATTTAGATATTATAGACTATATCACAATTATTTTTTTCCAATCTAGCACTTTATTTAAATGTAGTTTACTTATAAGTAACTCTGTTAATTACAGATATTTTGAAAATATCTAAGTTAATTTTGTTTAGAATATATATCTAAGATTTGTTCGACATGAAATAAAGCACAATAAAATTGGTTTTTGGGCAAAATTTCGTTGAAAATTAGTTTACTAAAGAGCAATTTTTCAAAAACTTTAAATATTTTACAAATGGCTCAAATTATTTGTACCAAATGAGTATCTTGGGTTTATTTGACACAACAAATAGCCCTACGTACTGTGTTTTGGGTAAATATTCGATAAAGGGTATTTTATTATGGAGTAATTTTTGAACATTAGAATTATTTTGAAAAGGGCACTAACGATATTCCTTTAAACGTATATCTGGGCAGTGTATGTAAGACATGAACCAGACAAATAAAGCAGAATACTTGTTTTGGAGAAAATTTGGCTATGGTAGCTTACTGATTACTTCTTTTTTATTTGAATATTTTTTTTAAAAAAGGCCTTAGGGATTTGGTTCAAAATTCGTATCAGGAGACTGTTTTACATATTAAATATTTATTTATCAAATAAATTAATTTAAAGGCAGTTTACATACAACAAATAATAAAAAATTTGAATGTTTTAAGGTTATTGTTTCGTATATTCTGAGTTTCCCATTTATTGGCAGCAGGGGAAATGTAAACAAATTACTGACCGAGTAATAGCATGCGTTTACCATTTATATTATTTTCCTAATTTCCTATTTAATATCGTTATTGCTGGTTAAAATATTTCCTAAATATTTAAACTCATTAACCCTGACAGATTAAATGTAGTTCGAAACAATCTTTAAATTACTGTCCCCAATCTGTGTTCTCTCTGGGCTCATATACTTGGTATTTTCAGTGTTGGCTTGGAAACCTGTTTCCTCAATAGCCTCTAATATAATTTATAAATTTCTTGCACTAGCTTCATTACTATTGCCTAACAAACTAAATCATTTGCATATCCTAATAGCTGCAAAGTTCAATGTACCGTTTAGTGTCAA
>CABFOW010007484.1:9090-23738 GCA_902141385.1 Timema californicum | reverse complement strand
GTGCTAGCGCTTCTAACTTATTTGTTTATTGATTCATCATAATTATCCTCGAAACAACTGCTATGCCATTCGCTACTCACAAAATCCATGTTTATACAACACGCCTTCCAATTGAAGCCGCTGGTGACAATACTCTTGATTGCATACCCCACCCAAGGGCGTGTAACGAGAGGTTCGGGGGGTTGGACTCACTCCCTATAATTTGATAGCACCCCCATTAGGGGGACCATACGTATACTAACTTTTATTATTGGCTAAAGATATAGTAAGATTTTATAGTGTATCACCTCTAGAAAAATTAGATTTATACGCCCTTTCCTCCACCTCCAAAATAAACTTCTAGGTGCGCCATTGTAAGGAAGATTTTTTTTAACAAATTGCTTATATATTTAATAGTATTACAAGTCAATTTGGACCAAACATAAAATCTAACTACCATGGCAGGCGGTGGAGATGAGATCTCTACTAGGCATGGTGGGAAAGACGAAGAGAGAAAGAATTGTAAATGAAAATATCCGACAGAAAGTAGGAGTGATACCGGTATTGAAGAAGATAGAGGCTGCCCAGTTGATATGGCTAGGACATGTTGAGAGGATGGAAGGAGAAAGAGTTGCTGTGCAGTGTTGGGCATGGGAGTTTGAAGGTGAGAGACCAAGAGTAAGACCGAGGAATAGGTGGAAAGATGGCGTGCAGGAAGTACTCAAGAGGAAAGGGATGCAAAATATTTGGCGATTGAGAGAGGTGGGAGCAATGAATGACCAACTGAGCTGAAGGAGAAGGCTGGTGGTCCCTTTGACAAATGCAAGCTTAATTATTGGAAGATTAAGTAGTAGAAGAATAAAAAGTATGATAAAAATTAATTCGTTTGTTTGGTAACTTTACATTTTCTATGGTTGGTCACAAAGTTTACAAAGTGTAAATGTATGTTATTACGAAAACTTGATTCTAGAAGTCCTCTTCACCAAAGGTTGTTTAAGACGGGTGTTCAATATTATCAAAATGACTTAAGTGTTATGTGTTAAAGTTAAGTTAATATTATGATGCAGTCCATTGTTTGGACTGGTAGACTATTGTCGCGTGCCTTATGGAATGGATTGTCTAACTACTCAAATTGTGTTGATCCTAATCTAAACAGGAGAAATGAATCTCGTATCGTATCTGCAGTGTGTGGATTTCCTAAAGAACTGGCTAATGCAAAGTTGAAAAGAGGACAATTTGGTGATGATGCGTGGTTCACAGCAAGATACAAGTCTTCTGAAGTTATTGGTAATGTACAAAGACCATCACATTTGTATGGATACTTTTGGTACCTACATTCATTCTAGAGGCGATAGGTTCTTGTGCTACGTCCCTTTTTAGGTTAATATTGGCCTAGATTGTAATTAATAACATTAATTAGGCCTATTATGACTAAAACGTGTGTTTCAGTGTTTTTAACCTTCCTCCAAAGAGTCAAATTACTCCTCATGACCCTAATAGTTAGGCCTAGGCCCTACATCCATTTTAAATGGTTATTGACTTCATTGGTTCATTTTCTTGTGGAAATATGTCATTCGGTTCTGGGAAATATTGTACTACGGTAGAAAACTAAAGACCAGTTTACCGTCGCAACTAATGTATTATTAACATCATTATTATCATTATTTGTAGTATTATACTATTTTTTGTAATTATTAATCAGTATATAGGCCTACCATTATTTAGCTATTATCGCTTATTTTATTTTGTAAACTAACTTAAATCTAGAAACATCCAGCCACCGACTGTTAATCTATCACTGTGAAAGGAAAAACCCACATTTTATTGAACAGACAGTTTTCAGCCATGCCCAGAATCAAACCTGAGACCCTCAACTTACTACCCAGACACGCTACTCACTGAGATAAAGTGTGAACTCTTTATTAGCTGTAACTTCTAAACATTGTCTTGTAATCTGAACTTGTGTTCTCGTATCGTATCTGCAGTGTGTGGATTTCCTAAAGAACTGGCTAATGCAAAATTGAAAAGAGGACAATTTGGTGATGATGCGTGGTTCACAGCAAGATACAAGTCTGCTGAAGTTATTGGTAATGTACAAAGACCATCACATTTGTATGGATACTTTTGGTACCTACATCCATTCTAGAGGCGATAGGTTCTTGTGCTACGTCCCTTTTTAGGTTAATATTGGCCTAGATTGTAATTACTAACATTAATTAGGCCTATTATGACTAAAACATGTGTTTCATTGTTTTTAAACTCTCCTCCAAAGAGTCAAAATTACTCCACATGCCCCTAATAGTTAGGCCTAGGCCCTACATCCATTTTAAATGGTTATTGACTGAAATGCCTGTTCATTTTCTTGTGTAAATATGTCATTCGGTTCTGGGAAATATTGTGCTACGGTAGAAAACTAAAGACCAGTTTACCGTCTCAACTAATGTATTATTAACACAATTATTATTATTTGTAGTATTATACTATTTTTTGTAATTATTAATCAATATATAGGCCTACCATTATTTATCTATTATCGTTTATTTTATTTTATAAACTAACTTAAATCTAGAAACAAACGCAACATCCAGCCACCGACTGTTAATGTATCACTGTGAAAGGAAAAACCCACATTTCATCGAACATACAGTTTTCAGCCATGCCCAGAATCAAACCTGAGACCCTCAACTTGCTAGCCAGACTCGTCTACTCACTGAGATAAAGTGTGAACTCTTTATTCGCTGTAAACTTGTAAACATTGTAATCTGAACTTGTGCCGCCTGCAGGTGTGGCTGACGGCGTCGGAGGGTGGCGAAACTACGGCATCGACCCGGGAGTGTTCTCCAACTTTCTAATGCGCACCTGCGAGCGCTTGGTACTGTGCGGCAGGTTTGTGCCCACGGAACCGGCGGGGCTCCTAGCTCGGAGTTATTACGAACTTCTAGAGAGCAAGCAACCTATTTTGGGTGAGATAAAAATATCTTAGGGCTAATACAAGCACTCTGACCTAACTCTTTGGGGACATTGCCCGGATTTTTAAACAAACAGTTATTTGTAATGTGACCTTGGGTCCATAACATTACACACCATCATTATTTCTGGCGGAGCGAGTGATTCGTGCGCTCAGACTCGACCAGTGGGACACTGTTCATATTGCCGAGGCACTCCATCTCGGTGTATCAGCCCCTCTAACACGATTGTGTACCTTTCAGGCAGCTGTACTGCTTGTGTCATGGTGCCTCTCTAACACGATTGTGTACCTTCCAGGCAGCAGTACTGCTTGTGTCATGGTGCCTCTCTAACACAATTGTGTACCTTTCAGGCAGCAGTACTGCTTGTGTCATGGTGCTAAACGCAGAAACGCGGACTGCCTATGCTGCGAATATAGGGGACAGTGGGTTTGTGCTGGTGCGCAAGGGTGAAGTGGTACACCGGTCTGAGGAACAACAGCACTACTTTAACACCCCCTTCCAGCTGTCACTGCCCCCTCCGGGGCACTCAGGACTGGTCCTCAGTGACAGGTAACAAAACATAATCATATTAACACTTACCGGTACTTACATTAGAAAGGAAGGATGTGATTCGGTCAGGATTTGAATAAAATTTAATAGTAAAGAATTTAAAAAAAAAACTTTTACATATTTCTATCCACCATTCCTGCAACTTACCTTCTTTCAAATATAATTTATAAAAACAAAAAAAAAACTTTATTACAAAAGCCCGAAATCGAGCGGCCGCCATTTGTTGGTGAAGAGAGTGCCAACATTTGTGGATAGAGGGTGTCATGTCCCTCCAGATTTTCAGGCCAGAGCCGCTTCGTCTCTATTCGAGTATCTTCTCAGTTGTCCTCGCGAGACTTGAGTTTGACCTCGCTGTAAGTGCCGATAATAGAACCCAGGACCTCCAACTCTGTAGCCAGGAGCTCTAACCAGGAAACTACGGGGGTGGTCAAGGAATCTCTTAGCATTATAGTTGATGAATATTGAAACTTCATGTTAAAGGCTGGTTATTGAATAGTTATTTGGAGTAGAGCATTGGGATGTATCAGTGTTTAAATTACTAGAGATACCAGCATTTACCTGAGGAATACAGGGTACAAGTTGTTTAGATAAAACACATCCATCACATCCGACTGATGCAAACCTCTCCAGTCCGCTGTCAGTGCGATGATATAACTGCTGTTTGTCGCTAGACCCGAGAGCGCTGACACGTCTAACTTCACGGTAGAAGATGGCGATGTCATCCTACTAGCGACTGACGGAGTCTTCGACAACGTCCCGGACCACTTGCTGTTGTCCGAGTTGTGTAAGGTGGAGGGGGAGAGAGATCCCGTCAAACTGCAAGGTGTCGCCAACGCCATTGCTCTGATGGCTCGCAGTCTCGCCTTCGACAGCACCTTCATGTCACCCTTTGCCAAAAACGCTCGAGACAATGGCATCGACACTTTGGGTACGTCTCGTCTCTGTGTGTTATCTTTAACTCTTTAATCTAGGAAGAGCAGGGTGAGTTAAAATTGATACTATTACTAGGTGTTCTGTCTTTCGACAGGTCCGTTGCCTTGTACAAACAAGTCCTCCAGCTTGTGCTTAGAGCATTTTCCTCTTTTATATCTTAAAACCTGATTGTCCGTCCTTGTTTAGAAGGTCATTCATCATTTTCATTTGCAGTTTTTCTGGTTTCTTTTCCCTTCAACCTTGAGTAACCCACCCCCTTATTATCACCCAATAATAATAGACAGGTTGGTCACAAGACGAGCTCTAAGAGTGAGTGGGACAAGATTAGCGTTAGGCGCAGGAACTGAAAACAACAATCACTGAACCATAATTTATGGAACATGTCGGTCTCCTTCTCATGTTCTTAAACGGCGACTTAAAATACCCGCCTCGGTGGCGTAGTTGGCTAACGCGATAGTCGTGTTGAGCTCGACTGCTGAGGAGACGAGGAGATCGAGGTTCGAATCTCGGTCGGTTGAACTGGTTTTTTTTATTTTCTAAAATGGTTTTCCACTCTCCCTCCACGCAAATGCGGGTTCACTTCCTCTAATTAAACCTCCCCAATCCTTAACCCGTTAGAGTAATTAGTACATAAAGCGTATAACCCGAACGAGTAGTAAGACACGGTGCTAAATAATAATAATAATAAAATAAATCTTACAACCAGAAGTTAGATTGACCTCCGTACACATCCTGGGAAAGTAATGCCAAAAGTACTAGTTCTGTTAAAGGCAATTACACGCCACCACTAGCGGTTCCAAACAATGAACAAAGAGTTCTTAACAACATATCTCTCTGGCCGTAATTGGGCGGAATTCAAACAACAGGAATTCAATTTAGAAATAGATGCCACAACTGGCTGCGTTTACGTTAAATATAAAGTCCATATTAGTGAGCAAACCTGCCGGCTTGCGGCCCTACAGTTAACCAACGTCATATAATCTTGCAAATAGTAACACTAATAAATTAACTTCCAATAAACAACAAGAGATATAACCATTTGAAAATACATAATCGGCAGAGCAAAGTATAACTCCGCGAGAGTGAATAAAGGACCTAAGATGGCGGCGCTCCCAAGTTATAAGACCATCCGTGAAGCGGAAGAAGCAAAAGATAAATTTAATAAATGAAAAGTTCCCTCAATAGTTCACAAAGTGGTGTTAAATAAACCGTCCGGTCAAGCCGTGCAAAAATATACATCATATCCATGACCTGCGAGCAATTTACAGGAGACCAGGTACAGTAAATTAATAAATCTTTAAATGTGAAAACCTGAACAGTAATTTTGAATAATTAAAGCCAAACAGAATTTTGATAGCATCGACAAAAACCTATTCTTACAACAATGTATCTCACCCTGTGATCGCTGAGTAATGTGTATCGGCATTACAGAACAATGTCGTATTTATACCAGACAAGGTGAAGCCATGTGTTCTCAAGGCGCGGAGCAAAGGAGGGGGAGAGGGGTCCACACTTATTTCAAACAGCGCACTCAACAATATTCTTGTAGTCTTTCAACGCTGTCGGTGACACGCACATCGTCCTTTTTCTTGGGTGCGGCAAAGAAATGAAGCCAGGCCTCTCGAGTCAGTTCGATGTTGATAGTGCTGGGACGTGTTTGTGGAGCTTGGCCGAGACGAGGTCAAATGGGGCCAGAGTGGTGAATCAAACCATCTCTTTTTCTTCTAAGTGTTGTAACAGGGTTACACTTGCCTTCTATTATGTCACTTCGTAAACATTATTTGTAGAATTACTTGAAGAACTTTTTACTTAGTTACTCGATCTGTACACATTATCCTCTATATTTGTCTTTAAAAATGCATCAGCATTTACCTGAAGAAAAGCTGGCTCAAACGTTAGCCATTACGACTTGTAAATCTTATTTTTAATCTATCTAATCTAAGATAAGAGATGAATTTAAAGAAAATGCACCAATGTTCCTCTAAAGAAAGGATGGTGCACTTTGTCATGGAGGAAACGCCAGCTGTCAAAGCTGTACATCTGCTGATTCTAAGTAAACACCGACTATGCCCCATCTTTCTGACAGTTTCAGTAGCGGAGTGTATAATGTTTTGCTGCTCACAATGAACCCGTGGATTTGTGAAATATACACACGTGAACATGTCATCCAGCACCATGTGAAATGTTTAAATACGACGGCATATTAAAATTGTAGCCAGTCACTGGTGGAATCAAATACAACTCACGAAATGTAATGCAAACACACAGTTCAAAGGTTACAAAGTGAAAACAATACGTCATCAACTGTTTCCAACCAACCACTTTGGTAAAATGCCTCCATCTTCCTCTATTATCTGCTCCTCCCATCTCTACCATCTCATGTACTCCCTCTTTCCCGGATAACTTCACTCCTAATCCTGTCTCTCCTCGTGACAGCTAACATTCTATCCTTGTCTCTCTTACATTCACCCCCCCTACGAAGGTGTAGAAACACTGTACAGTGATGTAAAGTAAGCGACGGTGAAGGAGGCCAACCTGGAAGGACGCTTAGGAACTAACACACTTCTCTCTTCACTTCTTCACACTTTCACACAAAGAAAGATGTGATATGGAACTAGCCCACGTGCTTCTCGAAGACTTTGAAATATAGGCTCGCTGGAAACTTGCGTATGTTCATACATCAAGTCCGTTGTCAACTTGTAAGAACGTCGAGGGATACTTGTGACGTAGCATTCAATCGACCGGGTCTTGGTTATTTCTACCTCCCCCGCACTGATAGGTCAAGGATGAAGAGGGTAAAAGTAAGAGGTGTGAATTTGAATAGAATATATAAAATACGCTCGGAGCCAAATCTGAGTTTGAGTATTTTTGGTTGGTTGTTTTATGATTGTGTCTATTTATGGAAATCTTTGCACTAAAATCACTTGGATTTTTTTAGTAGTACAATTGTTTTTGATATGTTCTAATCTAATAAATACTGTTATTTCAACATGAAATTCAAGACTTCAGATTATTTCATATGAACACGAATATGTAACGTATGCAACAACTAAAAGCAGCAATAGTTGAACNATAAATGGATTATTTTAGCTGTCAATAATTCTATTCGCGAAGCTTCGTAATTGTTGAAGTCACAGAATTATTTTCAAAACAGCTTCACTCACACACCCCCACTAAGAGTAAATGTACCCACATTCGCGTGGAGGGGGAGCAGGAACTTATTAAGGACAACCACTCCCAATACACTCAGCTGTGATTCAAACCCCAACCTTCCCATCACCGACAGCACGGTTTCGCGACGCCCGAGGCCGTGCCGGTTGATTACCTTAACGTAGGTTTGTTCCTGACATTGGATCCAAAATAAAAACTTTTATTGTTTCTTTGTTTGCAGGTGGTAAACCTGACGACATTACCGTGTTGCTGGCGACCGTGGTGTTATGAGGACTGTTCTAGTGAAAAAAACATTCTTTTGTATCATAGTATTCATCATCTAACACTTAGTTGTTTAATAATTTAAATAATCAGGAGAGTGTGAAGGCCACAGATGCGGAGCACGGTCAAATCTGAAGATAAAGTTTTATTTTGTCGTCACATAACACTACTTTTAATTTTTTAAATTATCCATTTAAGTGCAGCCTGGTAAAGAGAAAGGTTTAGAGTAAAAATTCAAGCACAATATATTAACTATGCTGACATGTGTGAATATATATATCTGCTTACGTTATAGATATCATTTAATAATCACTAGTCGGTGTTAAAATACAAAAAGAATTATCTATTGAAATATATCCTATCCGATGAGATATTACAAATATATTCAGGATTTGTCGAAATTTTCTTTATCCTCCCAAATGTTTTGAAGCTGCTGAGGTTTTCGTTGGAGTCGAAATGAAAGAGATTTAGGCCTTGAGCTCGTCATTTTGTTGCGTCACACACGCTCCTATAGATTGTGGAGTCGATATAAAGTGCTGAAGGCCGCGCTAGTCTGTATAAAAACATTGTAATTTGTGTACTTAGGTTATGAAGATATTTTGTATGAAATAAAAGTGCATCAAAAAAATATATATATAATTAAATAAATATGATAGAATTGTAGAAAAATGATGGAGCACAAATAAAAGTAAAAATCACTAACATATATTTACACACACTTCAATATTTCAATGACACACGGCATCTTCTTCAGGAAGTAGTAACAAGACTAACAATAAGTTGTCATCACTGAAGCTAACTTCCTGTTTAGTCTTATTACTACTTCCTGAAGAAGATGCCGTGTGTCATTGAAATATTGACGTGTGTGTTAATGTGCTTACTCCTATTTAATATAATTCCATCGTATTTATTTGGTAGTATATTAATTAGCCAATGGAGAGAGTCGAACTGAGCGGCTTGTTGCGGTTCACTATTTATAAATGTGAAACTATAATCTCATTATATCCAGTCGTAGTTACACAACTTGAAGTTCTTCAAAGTGACTTAAATGCCTGTAATGTAACATGTTTGACCTTTTTTTGTATGCTAAATTAAAAAAACAACAGCCAATTTCCTCTTTTGTTATACCCACATTTGCAAAGCTCTAGGGGTTTTTTGTTTGATGGTTTTCCTCGATGAGAGAGATCAAGACAGATGCCAACACTAATGGACGTTACTAGCCTTTCAACATCTCTCCCCGCTAGTTCTCGGCAGCAGTCTTGGTGAACAATCCCGTCCTGATTTCCTGTCCATGGTGTCTACTAAACTTGACAAATAAAATCACCGACCTTTTCCCTAATTTCCCCTGATTATTTCCTAAAATTCCCCGACTAAAAAAGTATGTCACATCTTTCTAACTCGCCGCCCCCCTCCCTCCACCTTCGTTTTTCTATTAATCTTTTTAATAATAATAATAATAAGTTTTAAATTTGAATTAAAATTGTTTACTAGGAATTAAAAAATATTACACAGCTACAAACAAAAAAAATGACATAATTTACTGCTTATTGTATTTCATATTTTGAGTAAAATATCATTTTCCAGGATTTTTGTTGTGATTTATCAAATTCCCGACTTATTCCCGTTCACTTCAAATTCCTGGCTTATTCCCGTTTTCCCTGATTTTCCCGGATGGTAGACACCCTGCTGTCATATAAAACAAATTAACTCTACAATGTCAATGAACAGCGAAGTTTAGAAGATGGAAACAATATTTAGGTTTTGAACTGGGGATCCTTCATTATTCGCTCATAGTTTAAGACTGAGTCTGTGATGGACATGTGGAAATCATCAGCAACTATGAACTATCGTTGGGATCCGTTTCATGTTGCCGTTAGTACAACAAGCCCGAGCATAAAGAGCTCAGTGGTGAGCTGTAGTGGTCTCGCGCGAGCCCATTGTTGACATACCATTTATATTATTATCAGCACCGCGTCTTACTACCCGTTCGGGTTATACACACTTACACTAATGTGTAATGGTAGGGTGATTGTGAGAGGAAATGGAGGACCTACAGTTTAACGTGGGATCCGAACCACGGTGGAGGCCTGGCATTCCCCACATTCACAAGATGTCTTGTCAGAGGTGAAGGAAGGGTTTGGTAATCAGATAAATCTTTGCCGGGACCGAGGATTGAACCCCGGCCGCCAGCACAGAAGTCTGACACCTTACCCCTAGACCGCCAGGTCACCCCTACCAATTATAAATAGATTATATTTTCCATAATAATATTTAATAATTATAATGAAACTCACACAATATGAATCATAACGAGACCAAACACACGTGACGGAGAGTTGGTGATCTTTCGTTGGTACCGAGCCAGAATATGTTTGAAACAATATTTCATTTCCACAGATCTGCATAGGTACATTATTTATAATAAACAAGTGTTAGAATAGTTTTCCTTTATCATTTTATTAACTTAAAAGTAAATTACAAAATTGATGAACACAGCGAGTCCATTGTTAGAATGTTGACGTCTCACCGCTGGTGGCCGAGCATTCATACACTGAATCAAAGATTCCAGGATCAATTCCCATCCATGTCCAAGTGTCATTTTCAAATTTACGGAAATTAAGTCTGGTTTTAAAAAGTGTTTTATTTTACTTGATTTCATATTTTATTTGTATGTTAAAATTAGCTTATTAAAACTTGGCCATTTTATTGGATAATTAATTAAATTAAAATACAATGACAAAATCATAACAGTACAAAGTTTTTACTAGTATTGGCCGCATATACAAATATATGTTTATAATGGTGGCAAGCCATTAACAGTCGTAGATGGTCGGCTTTTCTCTCCACAGGTAGATTATCATGGCAAACATTACATCTAGGGGGGCAGCGGACATTATCACTGTTGGTCCGGGGGTCGCTCCCCCCAGTCGAACCCACCCGGCCGGTCCTCGGGAAGGGGGGTGTAGTCGGGGTCATGCGGCTGGCCGTCAAACAACGTTTTGCTAGAACAACAAATCGCCAACATTAAAACTGTGATATGAATAGAGATGCGAGCTTGACATTGCTGGTGACCTGGTGGTCTAGGAGGTAAGGTGTCAGACTTCTGTGCTGGCGGC
The DNA here is from genome assembly GCA_902141385.1 of Timema californicum. Classification (NCBI taxonomy): domain Eukaryota; kingdom Metazoa; phylum Arthropoda; class Insecta; order Phasmatodea; family Timematidae; genus Timema; species Timema californicum. Next base: position 12,760 of record CABFOW010007484.1, on the reverse strand, counting down.
CGGGGTTCAATCCTCGGTCCCGGCACAGATTTATCTGATTACCAAACCCTTCCTTCACCTCTGACAAGACATCTTGTGAATGTGGGGAATGCCAGGCCTCCACCGTGGTTCGGATTCCACGTTAAACTGTAGGTCCTCCATTTCATCTCACAATCACCCTACCATTACACATTAGCGTAAGTGGGTATAACCCGAACGGGTAGTAAGACGCGGTGCTAATAATAATAATTGACATTGCCACAGATATTTGCAACCGAGACGTCACACGATTAATTTCTCCCAATGACATCAATTACAAGGAATACATATCTCTCTCAGGCTCACATATCGGCTACAGCGCTTGGTGGTTGAAGGTGACACTAACGGCAGGCAGGTCTGCTGTAGAGCAGATATTATAATCAATGCTCTTAAAGTTCTACCAAAATACTTTCATTTCTAGTTGCTATTATTTGTTTTAATTCCTTATTTCCCCCTCTGTAAAGACCCCCCACACATGTCGAAGCAGAGAGAGGGTAGGGTGTCAATGGAAGAAGCTCACAGTATTTGTGGCGTGTGAAGCAGCTTGAAGCCTCCTCTTTGGTTCGGGAACACGTCCTCGATGAAGTAATAGATGTGCCCCACGGCCATCCCGATGAGGTCCACCCAGATGGCGTTACCGAGCAACACGGAGAATCCCAGGAGCACCCAGGGCAAGTACGGTGCCTACAGAGAGAAACACACCGGCTACATTATCAGGACCAATACCAGTGGTCCACAAACCTTTCAGGTCGCCCTTGGTTCCATAAACTAACTCCCAATGTCTCCAACCTTATAAAAAATAATTACTAAGATCAGCGTTTGCACCACCCGCTTGGCAGGAAAACGACACAAATGATACAATTCAAAATAGTAACATTTAATGACACATTTTAGTTAATTAGACCAAATTTATCAACCTTTCCAAAATCTGGAAGTTATTTATAATATGACATTAAGTAACTACTCGATGGTTCAGTACATTCCTATCGTGATGGGTGGACGCCATTCATCCCCCTCCTGTACCGCACTGGTACACACAATGAAGGAAATTAACAAAGATCTGTAAGTTTTTATCGACTCCTCAAGAGACAGTTTACTGATAAGAGCTCGGCCCGGGGCCAACCAAGCGTTTCTAAGATCATCAAGACATACATTCTTGGACCTATATCATGTCCCACCGTTAAAAACAATAAGATGGCGCAAAACTTAACACTCAAAGAGAACAATTCCCCGTGTTCTCAGCTAAACAATGAGGTCTGAGCTACATTTTCCACACTCGTACTCACGATAGCAAGATTACCTCCCTTGGTTCCACTGTGGTGTATGTTGTAACGAGTCAAGGTAAGAATGTTACCTTTCAGGGTAGACAAAGTATAGTACATTCACGACCTCAGTTTACTTAGATGACAGCTCAAAAAGTTACTATAAATATTCCTACGCCAACAGATGACATCTGTCACTTTGGATGACATTATTTATATATTTATTTAAGGTTGGACACAAAGTTTATTTATTGTTCTACTCCACTTAAAAAAATTAATATTCACACCACTTTCATCAAAACTTCTAATGAACATAGCTTCAAAATGGCGACCGACGAATTTAAACCATGTGGTTGAACACGACTGTAAACAAATATTTTCCCCCTTTCCAAGCAAATACGACGCCTGTATTAAAAGGTATTAATGTCTGCACTATATTACACACAGTCAATTAACGTTCCAAAACGAAAAATAGGTACTTTTAATTATGTTTGAGATAGTGTTTTGAGTCGGATGAAAAGGAATTATTTAAAAAAATGAAATAGTTTGAGAAAACTTAAGTTTATGTTATTTTAAATGTAAAATATAACATATGATTTAAAAACTTAACATTCGTAAAAAAAAAACGTGATGTTTTACAAGTGCTGGCGACCCAAAACCTAAACATATGATTTTCGAACCTTCATCCAGGTAGAAACCTATCGTGAATGGAATATGTAGGTTAATATGTTGCAGTCGTTGCAATAAAAACTATTCAACATTTTCTAAAAAGAAATAGCCTAAATATAATGAATACCGCTAATTAAATATTATATTTTATCCTAATGGAGTAAACTTACTGTTAATATACAATATAGTTGTATACAAATTTTAAAATATTAATGTAATTGGATTTTAATCTAACTTGGAATTACAAATAATTGTTTTTTATTTTTATAGTGTTACTAATATAATTTTCCACCATGTGTGTAAATAAATACATAAAAAAGTATATATCACATATGTTTGCAGAGGCGTTCCTAACTAACATACCTCGTATCAGTTACTCACATGGAAATTAAGAAGTCCGAAAAAATTCATTCTGACGAAAGGGTTTCTGCGAGACCACACGTACACCAACATAATGGTGAAGGCTTGACCCAAAAACAAAAGATTAACAAAAAAAGCAAAAATCTGAGAGTTTGTTAAGGCAGATAAATGGTTTGTCGTATCGTACAGGCTTTATCGTTCCTTTACCATAGCACGGAGGTATTAACATGGAATACTTCAGTCAACAGAGATACTAGCAGACTAAGTCTACAGTTTTGAAATTATTTGGAACAACTCGTTAAATGGGAGGTGCATTTAGGTCTGGTTCCCTACAAAATACAATAATTATAAAACATCCATCGTGATAGAGCTGTTTATCCGGTAGGAAATATAATGTCAGTAAAATCAGCTGTTTCTAGTTAGTGTCGCAAAGCATCATGGATCAATGTACATCCGTGCGACACTCGGGCAGATTCCGCTCTCCATTGTCAGTGAACGTGTGGATATGGCTGCACTATCCATACTTATTCCTATTTATATCTCAGGCAATTTACCACGTGTGATGTGTGAACAGCCGCTGGTATATTGTGCGCATCAAACATGGTGTACGCTACTTTGCATAAAAACACAATTATTATTGCATCCGAAGGGCACAGAGCAATGAACCATTAGTTCTTGATTGCACAATTTATTTGTGTTCGTTCATTGATCTTAGTCGGAACCATCATCAAATGTTCCTGACCTGTGGATGGACCGGTTTCGTGAAATGTCTCCATCTTCCTCTTTTGTTTTCTTCCAATCTTCTCCTCTCACGTGTAAATTTGCCGTTATCTCGTCTTACAATCTCATTCTTGGCCTTGAAATTACTATGGATCCATCCCGACTATGAGTGGCTTCAAGTTTTAATTTTAAAATTGTGAATAAATGTGTTGTCGATGATTTAATCTGCTTTCGTGTGATTTATTTGATGAAAGGACATTGGGTGTAATGGATGACGGTTTGAAAGCAGGATCACAGAGAAGTGTTTGTGTGTCCTTGTTGACGACCCGGTGCATTGGTTCTTTTTAGGAATGGACCAACCAAAGGAAACTAAAAGAGCTAAGGACACTCTTAAGGGAAAACTACCAAGTGATTGTGAGGCTGTGATTGCAACAAATTAAAATAATTTGAGTGAAACTATATAGGCTTAGTTGAATAAGATGAATAAAATGCCCTTGTCCTGGATAAACCTTCTACAGGTGTGTAAGAGAGACCAGGAGGACACGAGATAGTAGAGGAAGCAAGACTGAGGTGGTATGGACATGTAGTGAGGATGTTGGAGTACATGAGATAGTAGAGGAAGCAAGACTGAGATGGTATGG
>CABFOW010007483.1:0-19836 GCA_902141385.1 Timema californicum | reverse complement strand
GGGGGGGGGGGGGGGGGGAGGGTTGAATAAATAACTAAATGCATTCATCTTTTATTTTATTTGGTGTGGATCTTGCTACGTGATTTGGCTGTTCATATTTAATAACACTAGCGGGGTAAGACAGAGGAAATTAGAATTTGGAGTAAATGTACCTACACTTGCGTGGAGGAAAAAAAGAGAAAGCCTATTTTTATTTTTAAAGGAAAAAAAACCCTCGTATACCCGGGCCAAAATTCTACAGTTACCCCATGACTTCTTTGGTGCTGACTGACAGCTGACAACTTTGAAAAGTTACCAGACCAAATTATGTATCCCTACGCCGAACCATATGATCTACAAAAACATGTGTTTAGCAGCTGTCACTTCTGACAGTCAAAATTTAGGTATATACCTAAATGTTGACTGTCAGAAGTCAGCTGTGAGCTGTCAGCACCAAAGAAGCCATGGGGCTACTGTACCACCAATACAACCTTCCCCATTACAGTCAAATCAGACAAAACGAGACTAACGCCTTTGTCCCCGACGTATCCATCGCTCCGGGTCACACAATTAAAATAAATACAATTTTATACAAGAAACACTATTTATGGAAAATATGTTTTTTTGCTGTTAGGAAAAATAATATCGTTTGTTCTCTCTATTCATGTTGAAGCTGAAAGTTATTGCGGAAGGTTCGTTGCCTTGTATCGGCTCACAAAAGATTTACGTGATTATAATGTCTCGTGTATTTTTCACTAACAAAGGTTCAATCGTGCCCCCCTAATGATCCACTTTAACATGAGGTACTAGTTCCAGGTTCTCCACAACAGAGACCGCCTCGGGCGCTGAGCTGGCGTGCAGACACATGCAAACTGGGGAGCGCGTATGGTTGTGTGCAAAGCTAGAGCTGCCGGTCAGTTTTAACCGCGTCTTACTACCCGTCAGACCAGGTGTATCAAGTGAAAATAATGAGGGGGCCTCAAATTTAAATAGAATTTAATATTGTCACAATTTTTGAGAATTTAAAACAATTTTTTTTATGTCCTTACTGTATCTTACTTCCCGTTCGTGTTATACGCACTTACGCTAATGTGTAATGGTAGGGTGATTGTGAGATGAAATGGAGGACCTACAGTTTAACGTGGAATCCGAACCACGGTGGAGGCCTGGCATTCCTCACATTCACAAGATGTCTTGTCAGAGGTGAAGGAAGGGTTAGGTAATATGTACTAATTACCTTAATGGGTTTAGGGATTAATAAGGTTATATTTATATGTAGTATGCCCGCATTTGCGTGGAGGGAGAGTGAAAAACCATTTTGGAAAAAAACTCCCTCAGTACACACGACCGAGATTCAAACCTCAATCCCCCCCATCATCGATAATCTAGTCTAATGCAAGAGTAGCGCGTTAGACCATGCGTCCACCGAAATGGGTAAGGTTATTAAAATTGTAATAATTAGTCCTTTATTTACTTTTATTTTTATCTATGATTTAAGTGTAAGACTTTATATGATTATGTTGAGGTTATATAAATTATTGATGAATGAGTTAATGAGAGGAAACCATTTTTTCACACACTTGTGCTGCCAATCATTGCACATTTTGAGTGCACAAATTCCATAATTTTTGGGAATCGATCTCTTGGTGGGTAAGGATTCGGCGCAGCAAATTACCTCGAATACTGCCCCATTTTCAAACGTCATGATCCCAAAGTATGTATTTCTACAAAGCCATCGGGCCGCATTGTACGCCAATATCACACGGCCAGTTTCATTCAATCGTGCAAGAAAACTGCGACGTCATTAAGGAGGCCGTCTTGGTAAGCGAGAAATTGCCGTGAGGACGTCGAGCTATGACGTAACATTTAATTGTTATTTCAAAATAGGGTTACCGCCAAAGTTAAGTCAACAAATTATAACAGGGTTCTTTTTCCTTAACGACCCTATATAGTCGGTGTAGAGGTAAAACTCAATAAGTGCATTTTTTGGTTGAAATGAGTTTATATGTGTCTACAGTAGGCCCATGGCTTCTTTGGTGCTGACTGAAAGCTTTTAAAAGTTACCAGACCAAATTAAGTATTCCTACGCCGAACCATATGATCTGAAAACATGTGTGATTAGCAGCTGTCACTTCTAACAGTAAAAATCTAGGTATACACCTAAATGTTGATTGTCAGAAGTCAGCTGCTAGGTGCTGACCAACAGCTCACAATAACAGCTGACAGCTTTAAAAAGTTGCCAGACCAAATTATGTATCCCTACGCCGAACCAGATGATCTGCAAAAACATGTGTTTAGCAGCTGTCACTTCTGACAGTAAAAATCTAGGTATACACCTAAATGTTGACTGTCAGAAGTCAGCTGTGAGCTGTCAGTCAGCACCAAAGAAGCCGTGGGGCTACTGTATATGTTAAAATTTCAAGATCTATAAGAGGAACAAGTCATTAAGTGCGTAAACTTATAACTAATTGTTTTTTAAATAATAAATCATCAACTACAACAATGTAAGATCCTTTGCCAAGAAAAAGTCATCTTTCACTTAGTGAGGCTTGAGAATTGAAAAGGCTACTTAGTGAGTTTTACCTCTAAACCAACGCGTATATAGTCGAAGTTTTATTAATAGAAAGAAATATATGAAAATGTGTCATTGGCTTATTTTTGAATATTTTTTAATCATATTTGTGGAGCTATGAGACCAACCTTGATGAAAATCGGCTCTAGATCTAACCTTCCTCTAACAAATACAGCAATTTTTTGATTGGCTCCCAACATAATATTTTAAGATATCTGTGAACTATATAATATAACAGATAAGAAATTTAGTAGTTTTATTTCCCCTCTTTCTTAATGATATGGTATGACAAAACGTGGTTGTAGAAGAAGGTCAAAAGGGAGTATAAACCTGACGGAATAGAGAAGTAGTTCTAGAAAACGACACAGACCATTGCATTGACACTTTGATACTTTCTCGTTGACCATGGCGGCCGCTTTAAAACACAATATTTAATTATTTTAAGTTCGCAAATATATCAAGAACTTTCAAAAATTATATTTTGGTGAGACCAAAATAATCTTAATCGGTAGTAATCGATGTTATAGGAAAATTAATAAGTTTAATATGATAATGACTCACTTCGGTGGCCGCATAGTCTAAGGTACTAACCTCGCAATAGACTAGACTGCCAAAGATGGGTAGAATGGGGTTCAATTCCGGTCGGGTGTACTGAAGTTTTTTTTTCTCCCTAAATGGTTTTCCATTCTTCCTCCACGCAAGAGGGGATACACTTTTTTTCTAAATTCAACCTTCTTAATCCCTAACACACTATCGTAATTAGTACATATGTGTATAGCCCGAACGTGTAGTAAGTAAGACATTGTGATAAAATAAAAAGTACTCGACTTACAAGCTAATTTAAGTCACAGAATACAATTCGACCATAGCCAAAAATATTATCCGTAGGGGGAATTGAACCCGGAATGGTTCTTTTAAGAAAATGGGGCGCATTACCAACTGACTATAGTACATTCACGACCTTAGTTAACTTGGATGACAGCTCAAAAAAATTATTAGGAATAATCCCTAATGTATCACTACGCCAAAAGCTGAAATCTTTCACTTTTTTTAATATTTAGCACCGCGTCTTACTACCCGTTCGGGTTATACGCTTTAAGTACTAATTACTCTAATGGATTAGGAATTGGGAAGATTAAATTAGAGGAAGTGAACCCGCATTTGCGTGGAGGGAGAGTGGAAAACCATTTAGGAAAAACCACCCCCAGTTCACCCGACCTAGATTCGAACCTCGATCCCCCCATCCTCAGCAGTCGAGCTCAACACGACAAGCGCGTTAGCCAACTACGCCACCGAGGCGGGTCATCTTTCACTTTGAATAACTGTAATGAAAACATATGGTAATGTATGAATGTGATAGTTAACCACAGTAATTTAGGCCGATATTATTTATACATCTATTTGAGATTTGAAAATTTATTATTCACAGCACTTCCACAAAAGGTCTAGAATAGCTTCAAAATAGTGCCCAAAGGATTAAAACCATGTGAGTGATCGTGACGCAAACAAGTTATTTACAATGTTGCACCCACGCAGCGGATACAAATATTTTATTCAGTTAAAAATTTCAAAATACGATAAAATAGTCATAAAATAATTTATTATATAATTTAAAAAAATGACAAGTATTTTCTCTTTTTCCAAGTAGATCCGATTTAAATTATGTTTAGAATACTGTTTTGGATTAGGCAAAAAGAAATTATTAAAAGTAATGGAATAGTGTGATAAATCTTAAGTTTACGTTATTTTAAATGTAAAATATAACATGTAATTAAAAAAAACTTTACATTAATAACAAAACAGTGATCTTTTACAAGTGTTGGCAACCCAAAATCTAAACATGTGATTTTTGAACTGGCATCCAGGTAAAAAGCTATGGTGAACAGACTTTTAAGTAGCTATCATCTCTGATAGCACTTTGTACCAGGGGAATACACTGGAAATCATCTCTGAGGTATATGCATGGCTACTATTGGGAAACAGCGTTGTCATTCTCTCGTTTTCGTGTGGTCAATCTACCCTCGAATATAAGACAAGTTTAGCAACGCTGGTTAGTCGAGGTTGCCAGTGTCTCCTTCTTGCCCCAGCACACCACCTTCATACATACAGTAGCCTCATGGCTTCTTTGGTGCTGACTTCTGACAGTCAACAGTTAGGTGTATACCTAAATTTTGACTGTCAAAAGTGACAGCTGCTAAACACACGTTTTTGCAGATAATTTGGTTCGGCGTAGGGATACATAATTTGGTCTGGTAGCTTTTTAAAGCTGTCAGTCAGCACCAAAGAAGCCATGGGGCTACTGTAGCTGAGAGCGAGGAGATTTGGCAACAGTTAACTGAAAGAAAGCGAAGATAAGACTTTTCTCCTTAAGACCTGCCTAGAGGCAATTACATTATCGAGCCTAGTCCGATGAAGGTTTTGCTCCTGATCGTACCCGAGATGCATGCTCCACCCCCCACCCCTCCCTCTCCTACATTTCCCTCCTGTCGCGTGATCAATACCTGGGCAGGCGGTGTCGGCCCGGACAAATTACAAGGAGGGCTATATCCCCCTTACCTCCTTCCACCCTGTCCTGTGGTCGAACTAAGGGCGCTGTTCATATCCATCAGCTCTGCATGTAACACGAGGCTTGCAATCAAGAAGACAAAGTCCAGCACACTATCCGTGTAACTAAAACCTTACGAGTGTGTAAGAAGTTTGGCAGTCGTTGTCGAGAAAAAAGAGGGGGGGGGGGAAGGTTTACAGGGGCAAATTATCTTCTAAGTTTGTGCTTTATACAGAAACTTAAAAATCCATCTTTGAAGCAATGCATGAGTGATTAAGGTAACTGTTTTATATGACCTATAGAATTAACTAGAATCAATTTCGAATCGAGTATTTTATAATAGTGTGCGAAGCTTCGAAAAGTTGGAGTCGAAGGTCAAATCTCCTTCGGCTTCGACTTTGACATCTACAATAACCTTCGCATATTCGAAAAAAATCGAAGGAAGGATTAAACTTCGATCAATTATCAAAAGATTTAATTTCACCTTAAATAAATATTACATTTTTCAATATTTGATCATTTTAAAACCGTTACTAAACATAATTTTAAAAATGACTAGTAATTTAACTAACACAACGTAAGCATCGATCAAAAGCGGGTAAGTAAATGCTAATATATTATTTTCACTATCGCCAACATAATTTTGTAAAAAATAAAAATACCTATAAAGAAATAACACCATGGGTCACTGGTATGAAGCAGAGAAAGCGCTTTATTTGTGCTATCATCGCAGCTCGCGTCTAATGTTTGGTCCTTGATATTATATCTCTTTGGAATTATCTGTGACAAATAAATTTACAAGTGCATTTTGACACCGAAGTTTTTCATAGCTTCTTCGCATTTTATTTATCATTCAAAATGGATGATACGGAAAATAGGAAACGAAAACAGAATTTCATTTATAATTATTATCACAGAAATATTGATAAGAAGACATGTGTGTGTAAAGTTTGCAAAATAATATTATAAACTCCACGATATAAGTAAAAAATTAAAAATTAATTGATAAGTTACTAAGCTTATCAGTAAGCCTGTGTGCATTAATTATTAATATAGTCCTTAGGTAAAAAAATAAGGACATTTTCCTGGCCCTTGTTTCTGACAAGATCTAGAAAAATAATTAATTTGAAAATTAAAAGTAGCGTTACGTGACAACAACAAAAATCCTAGGTAGCTTTGATTTTGACTTTTCTTTGCAAGTTTAAAGATTCATTTTGACTTCGCTTCGTATTTAAAAAGTGGCTTTCGCAAGTCTCTACTATTTTATAATGAAAATGCTTCTAATTGTATCTTAGGAGAGAGTGGATTTTTTTTTTATTTAAGTCTAAATTAGTAGACACATCAAAATGTTCCGAGACATGTTATTACGAATCGAACTTTTATTAAGAACATTAAAATGGCCGTGAAAACATAATTTAAAGTAATTTGTAACATTTTTTTTTTCATTCATAATTCATGCGCGAAATAAAACGGGATTGATTTCTTGACAGGTTTTTGAAATTCAAATTATGGTCAATTTTGGTGATCTAAATGCAATTTTTCAATTCCAATAAATTAACAAAAATAAAGTTTCCTCAATCTAGTAAGTTTATTTTCCTCAAAGAACAAGAGTAGAAGATGTTTTTGAACTAGATAATATACCGGTCATATTGTGACCTAACATGGAAAAAGAAAGCTATTTATTTATTTTCTAAACTTTATCTATTTGATTGAATTATAAGGGGTTTAAAAATTGAGCCATAATGTTTCTATAGTTACCCTATACCACTTAAAATAAGTTGATTTGTTTCCATTTATAATTATATAGGCCTATATATAATTTATTGCCTTTTTAAACAGAAAGAAACCAAACTTTATATTTGACAAAATCCAATCATTTTTACCACAAATTAAAGTTTCTACCAATTAAAAGTCAAAACAAATTTGTTTCGGGGTTTAAGTGTTACTGGGATTGATGAATCTGGAGACCAATTTGTTTAAGTGGGCCTATCTGGGGTTTGTAGTGAGACAAATTTTATCTATACTCAAACGATTATATTAGTATTCAATTATAAATATAATAAGAGGTTGATTAGGGTAATAGTTTATATCGAGGCTAAAAAACCGCGTTAAAATCCTGAACCATGGAAGAACAATGCAAATATTGACCCTATGACTAACATAATATAGTTAATATAGTTTGATGGAACTCTAACCAAGACCCACCTCTGATCAGATAAAGTGTTTACAACGCCCTATGTCGTATGGTATGGGCTAGAGCTAGTTGTTACTTTCATTTCTCACTTATGGTTCTGACAAATATGAAAGTTTCGTACTATTGCACATCAGTGTGCAAAGCTCACAGAAGGTACTATTGCACATCATTCTGACAAGCCCACAGAAGCTACTATTGCACATCAGTCTGGCAAGCCCACAGAAGCTACTATTGCACATAAGTCTGGCAAGCCCACAGAAGCTACTATTGCACATCAGTCTGGCAAGCCCACAGAAGCTACTATTGCACATCAGTCTGGCAAGCCCACAGAAGCTACTATTGCACATCAGTCTGTCAAGCTCACAGAAGGTACTATTGTACATCAGTCTAGCAAGCCCACAGAAGGTACTATTGCACATCAGTCTGCCAAGCCCACAGAAGGTACTACTGCACATCAGTCTGCCAAGCTCACAGAAGGTACTATTGCAGATCAGTCTGCCAAGCTCACAGAAGGTACTATCGTCCACCAGTCCGCCCTGTCCCTGGGATTGGCAGACTGGTGGACAATAGTACCTTCTATGGGCTTAGCAGACTAATGTGCAATAATAGTACCTTCTGTGGGCTTGCTAGACTGATGTGCAATAGTACCTTCTGTGGGCATGGCAGACTGATGTGCAATATTACCTTCTGTAGGCATGGCAGACTGATGTGCAATAGCACCTTCTGTGGGCATGGCAGACTGATGTGCAATAGTACCTTCTGTAGGCATGGCAGACTGATGTGCAATAGTACCTTCTATGGGCTTAGCAGACTAATGTGCAATAATAGTACCTTCTGTGGGCTTGCTAGACTGATGTGCAATAGTACCTTCTGTGGGCTTGGCAGACTGATGGGCAATAGTACCTTCTGTGGGCTTGTCAGACTGTGTAATAATATTGGTTTGGATCACTCTAAAATATATAAAAAGTCATGGACGAAGGTAATTTTTCTTTAAAGTAACATATGTAGAGTATCCTTTAATATTCATCCATGAAGAAACACGCGCTTTTCAGAAATAATGTGAAAAGTATTACACCATTAAAATATATTTTTTATATCATTTTTTCTGTCAAAAGAACAACTCCGCAATATTTGGCAAAGGACGCCAATTCCCTATACCAATAAGAAGCTAGCCTTCACAACACCAGTCGCCAGGACTCTTTCTATTAGTTAGTGTTTACACTGTTGATGAAGGGACCAAGAGGCAAGGGGTATGTCATATATAAGCCGCTTGTTCGTATGGTTAAGGGTACAAGTCCCACACACAAGCAACGTCACACAAGACCCACAGGCACAAGCAACGCAGTCAGGGACTCACAAATATACTAGCACTGGCTCTCGCAGTCACAGTCAAACACAGAATACAATAATTTACTTTAATATCACAAGTGTGCATTGCTATAAAGCATTTAATTGGAGTATGTATAATTAATTAACAGATGTCATTTGAATAAACCCTGTGTGAATAAACAGCCAGCAATAGTTCTCTTTCTTTAATTTATTAAATATACCGATTTAATTAGTGCTTGACCACGGAGCTATAGACAACCTAAACATCATCACAGCAAAATTATATCAGGGAATTAATCCGTAGTGTTTCAATTGATATGCAATAGTACCTTATGATTCAGTGAGGAAAACAACGTGAAACTACTTACCTCACTCCTCATTTCCCCGGTACAACTCTTCAGTGATGCCTAGGCTTTAGGCCTACTGCTGACGGTGGAACCGTTGAGGGTCCAACCAACCTTCTGGTTGGGTAGTATACTCATAAATAATGAAACTGTTTATGAAATTGTAATAACATATCGGGTTTAGTTTTCATAGAAAGTTAAATCATTCAAAAGTGTAAGATTTATATTTGAATTTGGAGCTACATTCCAACGAATCCGGATCCAGAGTCTATTTGGATTTGATATTTAGAATTCTATATTTTATATTACAAATATTGAGATTAGGAACTTCGAATCTTAGTTAGCTTTAGATTCAAATTCAAAAATTCTAAGCTTTGCACAGGCTTAAAACATCTTGCAGCGGGTAGTGGGGGTGGAAAAAAAACGAAAATAATTCCCAAAGTAATACAACATTTCTTCACACACATTCTAAAGAAGAACTTTCTTTCAATCCCTTTCTTTATCTGAACCTTTTTTATTACTATTATTGTCTTGCCCTTGATCACATGATTGCTATTTTTTTCGTTATTTTATGTCCCATCTTCCTCTTTACTTTTTGTCATCCCTCCTCTTAATCCGTCTGACGAGGTAAGGTCGCCGACATCTTGATAAAAATATCTCCCTCCTCCGAAAAGCAAACGGAGGAAATTAGGCGTGAGAAAATGTATTTAAAGTTCCTTACAAAGAGCCGGTGAAATCGAAACTCCTGTAAGTATAACCCAAGCTTTTTTTTTTTTACATTACTATTTACTTGCCTTTGCCGTTTGTTACCTTTAACGCCAGATCTTCTCGTGAATTACAGCTTCTTCTTTTCCTTTTTTTGGTAGAAGGTCGCAATGTTTTTTTTTTATATCGTTTTCTTGCCTTTCTTTAAGATTGTCACGAAGCAATGATCGAGTACAACGTCTCGCTTCGCTGAGCATTGCGATTCAACGACATGTTTCTCCACATTTCTGAATTAAGATGTTTCTCAGTTCCTCTAAGGAATTTTCAAACGAAGTTCTTTCTCATGAATCCCCACCCTCCCGTGATTTTTTTTTTCTTTGCTCTAGACAGATATTTAAGAACATAATTGTGATCTATGTTTACATGAAAGGGATGACGTTACTCTTTTTTATATAAATAGGAGTTGGATTTTAAATAATTCTTGTATTATTATTATTATTATTATTATTATTATTATTATTAGCACCGCGTCTTACTACCCGTTCGGGTTATACGCACTTACGCCAATGTGTAATGGTAGGGTGATTGTGAGATGAAATGGAGGACCTACAGTTTAACGTGGAATCCGAACCACGGTGGAGGCCTGGCATTCCCCACATTCACAAGATGTCTTGTCAGAGGTGAAGGAAGGGTTTGGTAATCAGATAGATCTGTGCCGGGACCGAGGATTGAACCCCGGCCGCCAGCATAGAAGTCTGACACCTTACCCCCTAGACCGCCAGGTCACCCAATAATTCTTGTATAATGGTGACGAAAGTTGTTTAGTCTAGTCTAGAAGTTTAAAACGAAAAAAAAATGGCCTTTCAGAGAGTTAATGTGTTAGTTTTAATAAATGAAATCTAATGGTATAACGCGTTAATCAGGCTGATGATAGGGGAGATTGGGGTTCGAATCCGGTTCGGATGTAATCAAGGTGGTTTTCCCTTAATTTTTTTCCACTCTCTCTCCCTCCACGCATATTTGAGTACATTTACTCTAAACTCAACATTTTCATCTCTATTCCCGCAGTGTAAATATGGGGATAGCCTGGATGGGTGGTAGGACGTGCATCAATAATAATCTAAATGCTTTAGATTGAATACTACACTAACCACACTGTTGGGCACACGGACTAAACGTCAAAGCTCATTTAGTTTAGTCTTCCGGTGACCGGGATATTGGGGTTCAAATCTTTATCGGCTATAGTGAGGGGGATTTTTGCTCCCCCTCCTCCACGCAACTGCTGTTACATTTCCTCTAAATTTTTCTTCTTTTCTTCTATAACACATTAACGTACTTATGCCCTAATGTGCCTTAGCGGGTACTAGAAAGGGGTGAAAAAAACCTAACTATATTTTATGGGGATAGTATCAAAGCACTAAACTCACGATTAACCGGCCCAAAGTGGCGGTATTCCGGGGCCGTGTGACGGAAAAGCCGGATAATACGGAATCCTAGTGTAAATAATTGTCAGTATGGTTTTGCCTCATGCATCTACTACACCTCACGCACACCTCTCTTGACACAGCTTCTGTTTCCAGCCAAATCAGAACAGTGCTGCTATCTACACCTCCCTTGACACAGCTTCTGTTACCAGCCAAATCAGAACAGTGCTGCTATCTACACCTCCTTCCACACAGCTTCTGTTTCCAGCCAAATCAGAACAGTGCTGCTATCTACACCTCCTTCCACACAGCTTCTGTTTCCAGCCAAATCAGAACAGTGCTGCTATCTACACCTCCCTCGACACAGATTCTGTTTCCAGCCAAATCAGAACAGTGCTGCTATTTACACCAATATTGCAAGAGTACTGTATTATACATACGTCAACCGCATGCTTAGCAGTTATGCTTTGCTGTCTCCAATCTAACAGTTGTAAGGTGTTTGCGATCGATTTAAAAAAAAATTAAATAAGAGTGGATATGTACCAGATTGTTTATTTTTAATACACACTTGCTTACACCAAGAACCGAGCCGGATAATCGGACTATTGTGTTATTAGACCTACAGGCCATCGGAGGAACTGGAATTACTTTAGCTTTAAATGAGTGTATGAATGAGAGTGCAAATTGTTTCCAACCGATTTGAATTTTCCTCTATTAAAATGTGTTTGTTTTCCAATAAATGTGATATTAAATGTTGTATTAGACCCTGGTTAAGTGGAAGAGAAGGCTAACGCCTGAACTTCGTCGGGTAAATAAAGATTATTATTAGTTTTTTTATAGCAAATCAGAATAGTCCTAATAAAGTCGTGAATCGTGAAATCCTTCAATTGCAGAATCTGCATGCATTTTACTCAACGAAAAAAAAAAGTATCCTAGAATCATTGTTTGGTAATACCCATGATTTGATTTTTAAAGTCACCCCTTTACCCCTTTAGTATTTAAATTAATTTATAATCTCCCAAGTCACTCCTTGTTAAAAAAAAAAAAAGGTCGATGTTTGAAACACGACATGTGACATTTTCCCGATCATCGATTCGACCCGGACGATAATTGTGTTTTCACTTGTCGCGAACGTTATGCAGATCCATGCATCCAAAAAAAACGAGGGGTAGGGGGTGTGGAGGGTGCACGCGCATTCATTACCTCTTAATGGTGAAAAAAGGGGGAGGGGGGTAAGGGATCATCCGCAATCAACGCGCAAGCGCACAATAGAAGTGCGGGTTCGCTTGTATGCAAAGTGTAAGCGTGACCCAGCAAATCGTTAGAAACTTGATGTAAAAAAAAAATTAAATGCGCGTCTAGTCGAAACGTTTTTGAAGCCGTCAGCTGGGACATGTTTGTCAGGTGCTCAATATTTCATCCCCTCCTCGGTCGTTAATATGTACGGGACTCGCTTGTTTTGTGAACCCTTGCCCTTCTTTTTCATTAGCGATCAGAGAAAACAGTTGTCGAAAGAGAGGAGGGTGGAGCGGATGGAAAAAGGGATAGAGAGAGATCCGCTTATAAAGTTAGCTCTAGGGGTCAAACAGGACCGATTTTCTGTTTCTCTCTCCCCACTTTCGCTTTCTAGTCCACCCTCCCCACGTCAATATTCGACTACCAGAAGGGCGGGAGGACATTAAATCTCCTTTTCTTTACTCTCTAATCTCAACCCACTCCCCCCCTTTTTTTGTGATTCGAAACAATTTGTACTATTTTTAAATCGTGGAGCGGATTTTTATTTGCGATTTAAATACGAAACAAATAATTTTTATTTATTTTTACATTAATAAAGTTACTCTGAAATAATTTTGATTAGGGTCGAATCTTTCTCGAATCAGAATCTTTAAATGTGTCTTTCGAATCTTAAATCCAAATACGAATCCTCGAATCTTTACTAATGTACAATTTTGGCTAAAGTGAAAATATTTAAAAAAATAATTTAAAATAGTATGTTTAAGACTCGGTGGCGCTGATAAATGATATTTTGTTTGACATGTCTATTACATCATCAAAAATAGATAGAACCCATCTTAGGTTTGCTAAGAGACCCCAAGATTTTAATATTCTTCCAACTATGCATAACTGTATACTCCATTCACGGTAGGAATTACTCTCTGAAAGGTCTTTTTTCTTACAAATATACTACTATATAATAGATTTCTGGTAGGGAATAAAGCCTTCCAGAAAACAATTCCTACCGTGAACGGACTTTATGTATCCAGCCTTAAGGTCGGTTGGACCCTCAACAGTTCCACCGTCAGCTGTAAAGCCTGAAGAGTTGTACTGGGAAAATTAGGAGTGAGGTAGTTTCCCCGTTGCTTTCCTCAATGAATCATAAGGTACTGTTGCCCATCAATCTGCCAAGCTCATAGAAGATACTATTGCCCACCATTCTGCCAAGCTCATAGAAGATACTATTGCCCATCAGTCTGCCAAGCTCATAGAAGATACTATTGCCCACCATTCTGCCAAGCTCATAGAAGATACTATTGCCCATCAGTCTGCCAAGCCCACATAAGGTACTATTGCCCACCATTCTGCCAAGCTCATAAAAGATACTATTACCCAGCATTCTGCCAAGCTCATAGAAGATACTATTGCCCATCAGTCTGCCAAGCTCATAGAAGATACTATTGCCCATCAGTCTGCCAAGCCCACAGAAGATATATTGCCCATCAGCCTGCCAAGCTCATAGAAGATACTATTGCCCATCAGTCTGCCACGCTCATAGAAGGTACTATTGCCCACCATTCTGCCAAGCTCATAGAAGATACTATTGCCCATCAGTCTGCCAAGCCCACAGAAGATACTATTGCCCACCATTCTGCCAAGCTCATAGAAGATACTACAGCACTATCAGTCTGCCAAGCCCACAGAAGATACTATTGCCCACCATTCTGCCAAGCCCATAAATGGTTCGTTCGTCTTGAATCTTTGAGGCAGGAAAACAGCGAACGCGTCTACGAATGGTCGAGTGGTTAATTTACCTGCCTCTAATGAATAAACCTCTTCAAATATAATAGCCTACACCCATAGTACTTTTACGGTAGTTAAAACTAATTATCAGTGGCGGCTCGTGAGTAAACCTTAAGGGATGGCGCTCTCTTAAAAATGGTTAGATTAGTTAAATAAGAGCTTACCTTATATCAACCTTATACCATCCATTATTTAGCTGACAAACTACACAATAAAAAATTATAAAAAAGGATAAAGTTAATAAAAGTAAATAAAAACTATATATAAAAGTATATAAACTCACTTGGTTCGTAGTCGAAGATTGTCCATTGTGAAATCCACATACACACCAGTAAATAAATAAAAAATATAAATAGATTCTTAACACTATCTTTAACACGAAACACGAAATGTACTTTAAGAACTAGTGTATCAGCAAGTTCATCATTTGAAAGAAAATATATAATCTTTGGTTTTCGTATGTTATCTCGCGAATCATTGACCTGTTCTAAGGACAACACGCCCAAAGTATTTAATGTGTGCTTCCTCATGACGTTTTTTAAGGTGCGGCAGAAGGGAATGCCAAGTATTTTTTAGTTTTTATAGAATATAAATTTGTTGGCCAAAATAAATCAAATATTTCTCCAGTAGCAACATAGAGTTTAGTTTTATGCACATGCTAATATCAACAGATCTTTAATATCTGTCAAGGGTGTCCTGGAATGTTGTCAAAACATTTTCTCTTTATTTAAAATGTTTTGACATCAGATATTCAAGATCTGTTGATATTACCATGTGCAGAAAACTAAACTCTACGTTGCTACTGGAGAAATATTTGATTTATTTTGGCCAAAAAATGTAATGCTATAAAAACTGTAAAATTACTCGTGCTCCCGTCTGATGCAGCTTTTAATTACTGACCTTCTGTTGTTTTTAATTTCAAACTTTTTTTTTCTAGTGATAAAGAACCAAATGTAGGTTTTTTACTATCGGACAATTTCACTACCGGTATTCACTAAAGTAATAGAAAACACGAGTGAAAACGCGTCACACACACTAAACAAATCCACGACTTTCCTTATCTATGAACCAGCCGACTGCAGCCGTTAGCAGACCATACTTTAGCTCAGCCCAAAAAACTTGGTAAGGTCAAAGACAGTGACGTCAGGTTGTCATGGCAACCACTCTGTGACTCATGCAAATCTCAGGGGCGCTTCTAAACAAGCCCAGCGCAGAGGGTCAATTAACACAGGGCGAGATCACTACAGTAGCCCCGTGGCTTCTTTGGTGCTGACTGACGGCTCACAGCTGACTTCTGACAGTCAACATTTAGGTATATACTTAAGTGTTGACTGTCAGAAGTGACAGCTGCTAAACACATGTTTTTGTAGATCATATGGTTCGGCGTAGGGATACATAATTTGGTCTGGTAACTTTTAAAAGCCGTCAGCTGTGAGTTGTCAGTCAGCACCAAAGAAGCAATGGGGCTACTGTAGCTACTTGCTGGCTTGTAAACTCACGCGATAGTAACTTTATGCCACGCTCTAGCGTGATTATGATTTCCATAACTACCACAATAAAATAGGGAAAAGATATAACGATTTTTTTAAATGAATTTATTTTTTCACAATGTAATGAACAAATATGAGAAAATTGGTATGAATATCAAAATAAGTTTTGGTTCTTCTTTTGCTTTATTTTTCAGGGAAGGCGGTGCCCCAGAGCCCTCCTCCGTGAGCCGCCCCTGCTAATTATTAATTTCGTAGACTCTTAGTAATGTAAAAGAGGAGAATATGACAAACAAGCACGTACTTTGGGTGCCAAGGAAAGGGCGCAAGGGCGGAGAAAGGGGGTAGGTCAGGGGACTCTGGACACCTCCTTTAACTTGATGAAGCCCACTAAAGGGGTCTATATAAAGTATACAAACTTTTACTGGATAAAGTAAAGTTAAAATAACATTTTTAATGGACCTCTTTCCCCCATTGAAAAATTAGCTTTCCACGCCCTTGGAAGAGATGACGGCACAGATTACCGCTATCCGTGTAGCAATAGAATTTGAAAGAATCTCAGTTTCATAGAAAGGGTTGTGTTTTCTGGTATGGGAGGGTAAATATTTTGAAAAAAACAACGCGTTTTTTATGTCAACATTTTACCTTAAACACTTATCGAGTCTTAATGTCTTAATTAGAAGGGCCGAGAGGGCTCCATCAATGGGCATAAGGTTACCTTAAGGTAGGGATGTCTGGGTGGCGAGAAAAGACCAATGTTTTTGCAATTTTTACATCAAATCATTTTTGGTCAAAATATATAAAATATTTTTACAGTAAAAACATAAAGAATTTAATTGTCCTCGCACAGTGAAATCAACAATTGTTGAATATCATGTCAAGGGTGTCCTGAAATTTAATGAAAACTTTTTCTCTTAATTTAAAAAGTTTGTCAGCTAATGCTGTTGTGCTCATGACAGATATTCAACAACTGTTGATATCAACATGTTAATCAACATGTTAAGAACATTAAACTATATGTTTCTAATGGAGCATTGTTTTATTTATTTTAGCCAAAAAAAGTATTGCTATAAAAAATTGCAAAAACACTCGAATTTTCTCGCGTTCCTTTCCATCTCACCTTAACTGAAAGCGAGAAGATTTGGCAACAGTTAATTGAGAGAGAGAGAGAGCGAAGATACATCTTTTCTCCTAAGACCTGTATATACTAAAGAGGTAATATTTGGGTGTAATAGACTTGTACTGACTTAAGTAATGAAACATCACCCGTGTGTACCAAGGGGAAGGAAGAGGGCATTAGCTCTAGACCCCCCCCCCCAAACCCCCATTTACTCTACTTCCTTAAAAAAATATAGAAAAAAAATGGTTCGACACATTCCATCAATCTAGGTTGTCCACGAAGTCTGGAGTTCCTGTTAATGTGAAGAGGTGGGGACGGGGGGACGATATAGCCGCTGTTACGAGTGTTGTCAAGAAGAGCGGGGGGACCCCCAACTCCCCGAACCAGTGGGGGGCCATTTCCCGGCCCGCTGCGTCAGTACAAAGCCATATCCCTCCCTCCTCTTCTACTCCAGATGGAGATGTCAACTTCTTGTTGTCAAATGTCACGAACCCTCTTGGGTTCACAGCATGGAAGATTCGGGGACAATCGCTACCCCCCTTCCCCTCTCCAAACTTTTAGCTCTTCAACATTGTTGCACTTTACCTTTTTTTTTAATACATTGAATACTATACACATATTTTCAGAGTCCATCCTTAAAAGGTGTTGAAGTTGAATTATTTTCAATTTTTTTTATTGTTGTTGACGTATTTATGAAAATAATATAAGCAACCGTGTGTGACTTACTCTCTCTTTCTATTTTTCAAAAAAAAATGGGGGGGAAAGCTTTATTAGAGAATAATACGGTGCTATTCAATAAAAGTCGGTGACGGGCTATGTTTAGAAGGATCAGGGGGGGATTCCCCTTATAAAGGCGGGTCAGGGATAGGTACTTCACACATGGTATTTCTAGAGTCAACGATGGGCCTCTGCTGGGGGTCAAGTTTAAGGTGGGAGTGTAGGGGACGTGAGAAAAGGGCAATGTGTGTGCATTTTTTTTATAGCAACACTTTTTTTTATTAAAATATATCAAATATTGCTTCGGCAAAAACAAAGAATTTAATTATCTTCACTTTGTGATATCAACAGTTATTATTATTATTATTATTAGCACCACGTCTTACTACCCGTTCGGGCTATACGCACTTACACTAATATGTAATGGTAGGGTGATTGTGAGATGAAATGGAGGACCTACAGTTTAACGTGGAATCCGAACCACGGTGGAGGCCTGGCATTCTCCACATTCACAAGATGTCTTGTCAGAGGTGAAGGAAGGGTTTGTTAATCAGATGAATCTGTGCCGGGACCAAGGATTGAACCCCGGCCGCCAGCACAGAAGTCTAACACCTTACCCCTAGGCCGCCAGGTCACCCATCAACAGTTGTTGAATATCTGTCACGAGCATAACGACATTAGATGGCAAAACTTGTATAAATGAAGAGAATAAAGTTGTCATTAATTTCCAGGACTCCCTTGAAAGGATAGGTATTCAACGACTGTTGGGGTCATCGTGGGAATAAAATTAAGCTTCATGCTATAAAGATAGCAAAAACATTGACCTCTTCTCGTCTCGCATACTCCGCACTCCAACCCTAATAGCCCATCTTAACACGTGTCGACAAATTAAGGGCGATCGGCCCTTTTCATTCGGCTTGGAAATGCAGAGCCATGGGAACAAATTGTTATCTTCAAGAATTTTTATTGTTTTGCAATCTTCTTTTCGGAAACGATTTGTTCAAGAATAGAAGCATGTTTATTAAGTTATACTTTTTATATATACACCTCTTCTAAAAAAATTAGTAGTGATCAAATATCGATAAAATTGACATTTTTCTACTCATAAAATATCAACGTAATCGATAACAAATATTTGTCTATACAGAGTACTAATAAAATATGAGTGTTTATTTAGTGAATGTTTTCGAGCTAGCTATTAGGAACACGAGACTCAAGACAACTGTAACTTTACGACTGAGCTGGAGGAAGAAGCACCAATTACTGGCAACAACGACAGCCCGGCATTGCCAAATTTGATATACATTCTAAGGAAGACTGATCACGGAAAACAAAAGAATGACAACGCTGTTGCTCAATAGTAAGCATGCAGTTCTCTCAGTAATGAAATCAGGTGTAGATTGGAATCGAACCTTGGTCTTTAAAGTAAAGAGTCTAGCACTATAGCGCACACCTGACTATGCCACGGTGTTGGAATGGTCTAAGCCAAGACGTCACTCTCACGATAGACGGGGCTGCCTGTGACGGGGACTCAGAAGATCAGGGTTAGAATACCGGTCGGGTGTAGTGGAAGCGATTTTTCCTAAATAATTTTCAACTCTCTTTCTCAACTCAAACATCCTATAAATGCAACCTTCCTTATCATTATTACAATATATAAAAAGTATGTATGCGTAAAACCCGGATGGGTAGTAAGACGTGATGATTATTTGTATTATTAGGTATTCTGTCTTACGACAGGTTCATTCCTTTTGGCGGTGAGCTTAAGACCGCCAATGCGTCCTGTCCTCTGCCTCCTTCAGCTCCCAGACTCTTCTTCTTTCCTTCAAGACATCCAATATTTTAATCCTCCTCCTTCCTAATCTCCTCTTTCCCTCAACCTTTCCTTATTTACGTCGTGCAAAAGATAGTTAGTTCCTCCTAAGAATGTGTCCGATACAGTTTGCTTTACCCCGAAGAATTGCATCCAAAATTGTTCTCTTCTCACCTACTTTTCTTAGGACTTCATCTGTCATCCTGTTTGTCCACCTGATCTTCTCAAGTCTTCTCCAGCACCACATTTCAAAGCTATTAAAGTTTTTTTTTCATCTTCTTGAGAGTATAAGTTTCTACTCCATACAGTGCGATGCTCCAAATGTAGTATTTCATGAGTCTCTTCCTCAGTTCCAAACTCAACTCGCTGGTCAGCAGTAACCTCTTCTTGTTGAAAGATTCCTTGGCCATGGTGATCCTCACATACTTTCTTTAGTGCAGTAGGTGTCAGTAGACTTCCCAGGTACTTGGACTGCTCTATGTTTTCCGACTCCTGGTTTTCAATTTTGATTTTCAGTAGCTCTTCATTTTTTTTGAAATACCCATCACTTTTGACTTATCAATGTTGACCTCCACGCCATATCTTCTCC